>JARHVA010009094.1:55000-185000 GCA_037957365.1 Torreya grandis | reverse complement strand
ATATAGTTTTCTAGATTTGATTTTATCTCACATTTATTTTTTAATAATAGCATCAATGTCTCTTGAATTTAGATAGGATGATAAGCTAGATTTATTTTTAAAAGGCACCAAATTTTCAAATGGTAGAGTGTATCTAACTAAGAGGACACTATGTTGTAGAGACATGGGAACAAAAAATTTGTTGTTAGTGTTAACATAGTATACACCTAAATATACTCATCCTAACTATTCCATTAATCCCACTAATTCCACTTTTCAATCCTACTATCATAATCTTAGACAATTAATTAAATTATATTCCTTATTAAATATTTACTACATCTTACTAACCTTTCTCCACCCCCATGACATATTAATCATTTCATTATCCCACTAATATCCTATTTAACTCATAATCCTACCTCATTAATTAGCCACTAGCCCCACTTGCTAATTAAAAATTCAAATATATTTCATATACCCCCTAACTAACCTATATGTATCTTATCCTACACACTTAGAGCCTTAAACCTCCATAAATCCATATTATCCCCTAATCTAATTTAGAAGCCTCTGGATCTAGATCCTTACCTAACTTTATATAATTATATAGACTAGAGAGTTATAAATGAATTGAATATTCATTTAAATCTTCCTCTATCATTCTATAAATATCCATGCTTGGAGTATGGTTATACTAATTATAAATATTTTAATCCATTATTGCATTCATATACTAGCCATCCTAAGCCCTCATACTACCTTGCATCTATCTTAGCATCCAAAGAAGCCATTATATCCATCTTGAATCCATTATCAATAAATCCAATAATCAAGTCAAATAACATTAGAGAATCAGTTTTAAGATCTTGGAGGGAAGCTATTAGGAGCAAGGTGATGGTAATAATTCATTTATAATTAATGATTGTTCCTATATTTCTCTCCCTTTGATGTTTTTATAGTTTTGAGTTAAGGTTACTATTTATAGTATTTTCAATACATAGATCAAATTTACAAGCATATAAACATAATATTGGATGGAAAAGTGAAATTTTCTTTATCATTTGATGAATTTAAAACTTTGGAAAATTTTGAGAATAAATAATACTACAATTATTGGGAAGATAAGTAATTTTCAAAGCACACATATCCATCAATTCCACTAATTCATAGTGATCACATATATATTAACTTATAGGATTATAGTGATATAATGAAAGAGGGATATTGTAGTTATGACATTAAATTCATCATCAATACATGGCCTAAATATATAACTAATTTTTTTGTAGACAATTTTGTTCTAAAATATAATTTTTCTAGTAGAAATGGTGACATATCCTAAGATTTTGTAACTCATGTCCTAGAAGATCATAAAATTTATCAAGAGAGATTGGGATCCATAATTTTGGTGTAATGGTAAAGAATATTGTAAATCTATGTTTTTGGATTCTGAAATTTTATAAAATCCAATAATTTAATAACTTAGCTAAATAAAAAATTATTTTTTCATATAATAATCACCCTAATGGTTAAATATAGTGATCATCCATATAATCTATCCCTTGTAAATTTGGGTGAACATAATTTGAAGTTCACAAGTGTTTGTGTCAGATTGATCCATTTTTGCTCAAATGTGAGAAAATATTTTGTAAAAGGAATAATTAAAAATATGCTTGAAGGAAACATGGTAAAATTTAAATGATTGGATGTCAATAAATTTAATGTGCATAATGATAGACTATTCATTCCTCCTTTCAAAAGATGTTCCTTATCTAAGTAATATCTCATATAATTGTTTGATAAGAAACTTATCAACATTGATGATTCTCCCATGGATGTCAGATTAAAATAAGTATCATAGGAGGTTGAGGTAATTATGTGGGATGAATTAGAATATTTAAAAGCCTAATTTGTATATCTAGTTTATTTTTATGATTCTAATTAAAATAATTCCAAAAAGTGATCAAAATACCCTAAAATTCTCAAAACCATCAAATATTGAATGCCACTCTATCTAGTTCATAATATTGTAAAGTTGATGAGTATACAAAATGGTCAATGTTTTTGGATGAATTGGAAAATATGAAATATCATTACTATAAATTATATTATCTCAAAAATTCCCATTCCTTCAATCAAATTTTTATGGCATAAAACTAAATCCATGAATGAATAGGCCAAAAAGGAATTTTGTTTTAGATACATTAATACAAAAATGTCATCTTTAATATGGGCAAGGAATCTATGGAGGTCTATAAAATAAATTTGATGGAATGGATTTCTATCAGAATGCATAGAAAAATATTATGGGTACCCAAGGAGTACCTTATATAGTCATACAACTTATTGAATAAATGGTGAAAGACATGCAATAAATGGTACTAGGAAAGAGAAACAAAAGTCAAATATCTCTACAATAATTGCTTGCATATAAAAAATCATTGATAAAAATTTAGATATTTCTTCACATTTGACTTGATATATAAGACATGATAGAATTAAATTTCCTCAAAGGATACTTCATGAATTATATACCCATAATTTAATGAAAAATAAATGAAATGAGGAGCTCATTTTTTTAACCTTCCTCTTGTGTCACATCCAAACTTCATCAGGATAATGAATGGATAATTTTCAACTTGTTTTCATTACAAAGATCAACTTATTAATTTTTGATAGTAGACTTAAAAGTATAAAATCATAGAGTATGTGTGAATGACAAGTGTGTGAAGTATTACTGATGTATAATATTTTGTATGTTTTCAACACATGATTACATATTAAACGTAAATAATAAGATGAAAAACCTCCTTTGGGAGAGAAATGAATGGTAAAGAATGAAAAGTGGCATATTATTATTTAATATCTATAATTATTTTAAATTTGTATAAGAAAAGTGTATGAATTTTTTGACTATGAGATACTAATATAGAGATATGTTTATGGTTCTATTGAATTTCATCTGTGTTGTAACATGTGTGTGTTGCCTTTTCTGCTCGAATCTATTTGCTAATATAATAGTAAAGATGTTCTTTGGGTAATAAGATACAATTACATTAATATTCACTAAGTATAATAATAATGAATTAATTTCATTACCATATCCCCATCTACATTTTTAACCTATTACCAAATTCACACAAAATAATCATTATCATGTTTTAATGGGTTTTTCTAGGAACCTTTGCTAATAATGGTGTGGTGAGTGTAGATTTTAAAACATGATGAAATTTATAATGGGTTGAAGATATTTTAAATTATGGTTGGATGAAATAATTCATAATTTCATATATGAATAGGTTGATTAATTACAATAAAGATGAAGGAAATCATAATTGAGGACATTCATGGTGAAATCATTGAACTTTTTTGAAGCGAGTTGCCTAAGGTATTAACTACCTAGTTTTCAAAAATTGAATATTATTATTTAGTCAAAGAGAAACATATCACTTTATTTGGACTAAAAATTAGAAAGAATATGAGACCTAAACACTAATTGGATGCATGTATAGACCATTAGATAAAAATCACTATTGATGGATACATCACTGCATTTTTCATGCAAGGGTACATTGTGATTTAAGATACACAAAATTTATTTTTAAGAAGCATCAGAGGTAAATTGATGCAATGATTACCTCTAATTTTGAAGATGTTTTTTTTTGTAGGAGGTCATGATGCTAATCCCAATTGATATGGAGTAATCATCTAGGGTGATATGGGTATGTATACTTGAGGAGGTAAATTATGAAGATTTGAGAGAATGAATTTGAACCTAAACCCATAATATGGAGGACGTAGAAAATTATAAATTAAATAAAATTATGGGGTTTGAGAGAGATCGATAACAACAAAAGTGATAGAATAAAAATAATGATCCTCATGTAACTATGAGTAGGATCAAAGTAGAGAGTTTTAAGTCTATGAAGGAGATATGATTCCAAGAGAGATTGGGTACTATAAATAAGGGTAAAGGAGAGTAATGAAATTAATTGAGGGTGCCAAAGAGTTTGAAGGGAACGTGTGACATGGGTAAAGTTATTCAAATAAATTTAAATAAAGATAATGAAGAGAACGTGAATAGATTTTAGAGAAGAAACTAGAGTAGCTAGAGGGTAGGAAGTAGTTATAGGTGAGGATATTATTTGGAGAAAAGGAAGGACAATCTCTTGACTAGGTGATGAAAAATCACAAAGAAAATTTAGAATCAAGTTCAAATAAGGAAATTAATTCAGATAAGGATCATTCATTTCAATGGGACACATACCTAATTTGTTAAAAGGATTAAATAATTTAGAATTTGAAAGACACATGAAGTAGTTTTATGGGTTATGATTAAATTTGTAAAGTGAAGTGAAGGAACACAAAAAATGGTAGAAAATAGGAATGATGGTACTTTAGATATAGATGTAGAAAATATTTAGATACCAGTAATATTTAGTCCAAAGCAACAAGTTGTTATAGGTGAAATCACAAGAAACATGACTATCAATATAGGAATTTTTTTAACCTTGACTACTGATGATGGTTTTACTAACCCCAAACAATATGTGTTGATCTATGAAATGAAAGTGTAGGATAATGGTGTCTTCATTATGATGCAAATATATGGGAGATAATAGGAGTCTTGACAAGTAGATTTATAGATTTCATAGACAAAAATAACCCAATTATAATGGATTTGCAATATGTCAAGAAAAAAATCATTTAAAAATTTAAGATGCATAAATGACCAAGCATAAACATTCAATACTTGATGAAAAATCATTATAAAGTAAGAGGATCAATCTAGGTTTATGACCATAGTTATTATATGTTATAAACTGATTAAGTTTATATTTCATATACATAGACAAAGATGTGTGTTTTTTTAAAGTCCTACAACCTAATATTTGATTTGCTATCATAAAAATGTAGTTACCCTATAAGGTTGATACTTGATCAACTATGATCCAAGTTGAACAAATAAAAGTCTGTGGTTAAATTATATAACCTATTGTAAATATAGATGCAAAGATAGACATTGATCTATGAAATATAGAGGAATTACATGAAATCAATAGACCCAAAATATTTGTATGGTGCATGGAGTTTTTAAAGGAAGGAAATCATAAGAATGCTTATCCAAAAATCAATACAGTGGATTTTTATAAGATTTTTAGTATAATGGGACATTCCACTACCAAATGTCATCTGATCTAGTAATACATTAAATAGTTTCACAACATTTATTTTACATTTTTTAAATCACATAATCATGACTAAAATAAATATAAAACACTTTAGGAGAAAAAGGAGGACATCACAAAAAAAATTATTCATAGTAGTGTAGCATGTTCCAGATAGGAAACCAAGAGTCCCAAGTATATATTTATAGATGACCTTAACCATATATATATATATATATATATATATATATATATATATATATATATATATATATATATATATATATATATATATATATATATATATATATATATATATATATACACACACACACACACACATGGTCCTGTGAGATGGACATTTCAGTCACCTTAATACAAGGATGGATGGACACCCCCATCCCTTTAGTACTAAAAACCTTGGAGTTTTGTGTCTCTACCACAACAGTAAAGTTGGGCTCCCCTTCCCTTCAAATAAATTATGGGGGATATTATAACCAAAAACAATAGTGGTGTATTTATCCACAAATCAATGAGGGGCATCAATAAGGCTACAAAGGAGTATACCATAGAGGAAATCATAAATGTGGATTTGATGATAGGCAAGGTAAATAGCCTCATATTTTATACATGTATGGAGAATATATTAATATGACACAAAATTATCCCTAAAACCTTTAGATACATACCTATTATGTTTATTATAGAATATTCGGGTCACACCATATAGGGAATTTTTTAGTCCTAGATAAGAGAAAGGATAAACTAGTGTGCAATGTGAATATGGTAAATGTGAAACCCAAAGACCCTAAATATATACAAGTTATTACTTAAAACTAGTACAAAGAACAAGTATTTCCACCCTTGGATATTCCACAAGAGCCTCTAATAAAAAAGGTTTGGTAGGATAGGTATCAAGACCCTATAAAGGAGAAGGTTTTGATGTCTGAAGCAACACAGCTACTATAGAATATATATAATTAGAATGCTTCTAAAGGAGAAACTAAAATTTTTATGTATAAATGTATGGTTAGATTGTTCACATATTATGAAAAGATGAAGTAGTTATAGTTTTGATATGTATACTTAAATTAGTGAGACTACAATAAGGACACATCACATAATATCTATAACTTATTTCACAATATGTTAGACTGCACAAAAAGAGGGCAACAAAAAACTTAAAGTGTAGTCTAGTATGTGAAAACAAAGAAGTCATGGGATGTTGATTCCAAAATGGATATTGAAATTTTGGGATATGAAATTTCAAATGTTGTTTTTTACTTTGGGAGTATAGTTAATTTGATTCCTTAGTCAATGTGGGAGGCCATTGGATGACTTTATATTAGCTACAACTATGTTACACTAAGTCTTTAAGATAATGAAAGTGTAAAAATAATTGGGACATTGGAAGATGTGGAATTTTTTTTGTTAATATAATTTTTTGAGGTGATTTTGAATTCATTCATATGAATATTGTTGATATAAAATACCCTTCACTAATATGGAAAAAGTGGTCCTATGATTGTCAAATGACCATAAATATAGTAGTAAATCAATTATAGGATCATCAATAGTAAAATATCATCATAATATCATTGAAAAACATTTAAATCAAACCATACATAATTCATAAGGAGCCTACATCACCATATGTATATGGATAATAACGTTGATTTAAATTAGATAGAACTAAAATAAAAAATTCTACACAATAGAGGGTATAGTAAGTTTTCACAATAAAAAAAAGTGGTTTCATAGTTTCAAAATACATAATAATTGTCATTTTGAATTTTAAAAACCATGGACCAAGTCCTGAGTTCCACATGGAGGAATGTAAGTCTCAATCCATGTGATCCCTCATGAGGTCAAAATTGGACTTATTTTACTAGGTGAATCTAACATATATGGACTACATCAGACCCACTCATGAGGTTACTATACCATGGGAAGTTGTCTTATATTATTTTTGATTCAAACACACATATATTTAATTATTCACCATAATACTATGAGGTAAGGCCAATGAGAACAATTTTGTTATTAAGTGAAAATTACCCTAAAATTTTGTAATAGAAGATTTAGTATAATTAATTTATGAGTTAGAATACCATGTTCCTAATGTAGATATTTATATCAATACACTAAAATATACACTCAAATGTGTTTCTACGACATTGTGGGTAGTTCACCATTTACATAAAGTTCACTAGAAAGAAGTGTGTGGACTAATGTGACCTTGGTTCTATGTAGCATATTTGATATTTGATTAGTGGAAATTACTCCAAGAAGTCAAGTGACCTAAATTTCACATTCATAGGTGTGTTGACATATAGTATTTTTAGGGTGTGGAACCAAGATATTGAGTGCATGTGATTCAACATACTTTAATACCTTTTACATGAACATAGTACATGTATCAAGAGCTAATGCATGAGACTAATAATTGGCTAAATGTCTAGAATGATTTTAGACAAACCTTTGAATTTTATGATGATAATCCCATAATTTATAAATCATTAAAAAAAATTCAAGATGGTTTTATATCATGAATTGGAGGAAGACATAATAACTCCATAGGATCAAATGTTTTGGGAAAAAGAAGTCAGGGACTTGAGAAAATCTATAAATAATTATAGGGATAATAAGAAGAAAGAATATTTTTAGTTTAAGCCATGCAATATGATTTTAGATAATTAATATTAGGTATAATCTAGTAATAGTTAGGATTATTTATTTTTTAAAGGATTCTTTAAGCCTGAATGTTAGATAAAATAGCCTAAATCCAACATCATAGAGCAAACATATGATATGAAGTTACAAAGTCTAAATATTTATGAGTAGGAATGGGAAAGGTCACTAATATACTCGCATATAAATGGGTCAAAGAAGATATATCAAGAACTAATATGTAAAGCAATGGAAAAAAATGGTATAAACTCTATACCAAAGCTAGTGACTCTAGGTGACTACTGGACACATCAACAAACTTCAGAAAGGGTCTAATTGTTAAAAAATTACCAATATGCATTCCCCATGAACATTTTAGAATTAAAGGGTGTAAAATCTTCATTGATAAAGATGGACATTGAACTCAAATACCATGCAAGGCCTATCAATAAACACCCATACAAAATAAATCCCAATATGAAGCTCAAAGTCAAGCCTAAAATTCATTAGATGTAGGAAGCAAGGATAATATATCTAGTAGATAAATCAGATTAAGTAATTGTAATGGTGTTTCAACCCAAAATATTAGGATAAAGTAGAGTTTGTGGTGACTATAAGTAACTAAATGATGCATGAATTAACGATCCATTTCAAATTCTTTTCACAAAGTTATTTTGTCAATAACATGACATGAATTATATTCTATCATAGATGGATTCAATGGCTATAATCATATTTTGATCATAATAGAAGACCAACAAGACCACTTTTACAATAGATTGGGGTTCATTTACATATAAGGTAATGTCTTTTGGTCTAAAAAATGCTCATATTATTTTCTATAGAGTTGTAGTCACTATGTTTAGGGACTTCATACATGAATTTATATAAGTTTATCTATATGATTAGGTTGTGTTTTTTTAACTCATTCCAAGATCACCTTTCCAAGCTATTACTTATGTTAGAAATGTGTGTTTTGGTTTTATCTTAGGACATGTAGTATGAAATGATGGTATTATGGTTGACCAAGCCAATGTATTAATCATTATGGGATTTCCACCTATTGTAAGTTATTATGAAGTGTGATAATTACTAGGGGACTAGGTATTATCTCAAGTTCATTAGGGGGTATGTAGATATATCCACTCCATTGGAGAGATTAATATGAAAGGATAAAGGTTTGAATAGACCAATGAATTTCAATAAATCTTCATAGATTTAGAATAGAGATTATTAACATCCCCTATCTTGATATTTTTAAATTGGAGTAAGCCATTTCATTTCCATAGAGATGTTTCAAGAACCACACTAGGATTTGTGTTAGCTTAACTTGGTTATGGGCACTTGGATCACCCTATCCAATTCACAAGTAGGAAGCTTTCAATGGTTGATAAAAACTTCATTACTATAACATGATAATTTATAACTATGGTATTTTATATATATAAATTCATGAAATATACTTTGGTTACACCACTTAAATTCTTTACAGACTATTGATTTCTAAAATATTTTGTGAATAACCCCATACTATGAGGAATAATATCCCAGTGGTTAATTCCATTTTGGAATTCTAGCTTAAAATCAATGTTAATTTAGAATGATAAAATGTGGTGCCAGATCATCTCAATCGCATAAGGAATGGTAAATAAATATAAGAATTATAGGGTGATTCACCATATTATCATCTATTCTGAGTATCTATGATCCAAAATAATAAGGAAGACATATATAAATTTATATAACAAGGTTTTTTTTTTCACACTATGTTGAGAGAAAAAAAAATAGTTAATCAAATGAGCTATCTCATTTAATATTATTAATGGGATTTTTTATAATATGGGCAAGGATGATGTGTTACGTAGAGTATCCTTGTATCATGAGAGACTGTAATTGATAGAATAAAAACATTATAGAGTCTCATGAGGAAAAATCATAGGAGAATCTACCATGAGGAAGATATCACAAAGTTTTATGTGGTGGCCTATTCTATTTCAAGATGTGCATATAGTCACAAAACACTATGATATTTGTCAATGAGTGGGAAGGTTGAACCAAAGGGATGAATTTACTTTGAACTCAATGTTACCCTTTTAACAATGGTGAATTTATTTTTAGGGCCCATTAATTTACATAGTGAGCACAACCATGCAAAATATATAATTACTATGAGATATTACCTTAAAAAATAGGTACAATTTGTCATAACATAAAGTTATAGTGTAAAAAAAAGCAAAATTATCTAGTTGGATATCCTTTAAAACTAGTTGGTGATAGAGAAATGCATTTTTTCAATAATACCATCAAGACTCTAATTGAGGAGTTCATGATATCACACCATAAGAGCATGACTTGTCATCCTCAAGCCAATGGGTAGTAACAAGAATTAAAAAATCCATGAGAAGATGTATATGAACATATGTAATGTGCAGAGAACTGACTATGAGGATCAAATTCCTATGATTCTATGGGCATATAATACCAAAAATAAATGTGTGATAGGATTAACTTGTTTGTATTTAGTCTATGAGATGGAATTAGTGATGCCAATGGAATACATAGTCCCTAGTTTTTGAATTACATTGATAATGTGGTTGGGATATTAAGATTAACTTTGGGTAAAGTTATTGGATATAACTCACATGGGAGAACCCTGTTGAGTTTAACATGCCCTATTTTTTTAAAATGGAAACCCTATGTAATTTTGGGTCATTTACCCTATGACATACATTAACATTGATTTTACATGATAAAACCCTTTTTGTGACTTCAAAAGTTTAAAAAATCATGGTAGTCTATGATGAGTATCAATGGGTACTTTTTAAAATGTTTCATTAATGCCTAAGTTCATTATTTTTCTAAATGGTATAATTTGTGTAAAAGGGCTCTTTTAAAGGGTTACAATTTGAAAACCAAGGTATGGTCTATAAGACACAATCAAAATCACTTGATTAAGGTTATATAATCATGGTCTTACTTTGGCTATGTCTAATATCATATTAAATACTATGACATACCTTGATTTTAAGTTTTAAAAAGGGTCCAAGTTAGATTTTGTATTTAATATTTATGAATTTAGACTTACCTCCTTTCTCTTTATCACAAAAATTACTAAATTTTACATATTTTACCTTCATACAGGATCTCAATGCCAACTCAACCACAATTGACATGTAGTAGTATCTCATGTATTGGTCACTCAATCATGTAAAGTTTGGGACATAATCATATATATTTTAGCCTTTGAAAATATTCATGACCTAATTAGAGTGTACCACTTGGCACTTAATCATAGCATTTCAAGTTCAATGGAAACTTGGAAGGTTTATGACCTAGTGACTCCATCACAACATACCACTTAGCATTAGGTCAAGATATTCTAATGATCTTACTATTATCTTTAGTATTATGACCCTATATCCCAAAGGAAGTGTGCCACTTGTCATTTAATCACTTAATTTCAGCCTACAAAGAAGAGTAACCCCATTAGGGCACACTATGTGATACCCAATTCTAACCTTACGAGACCCTAATTGCTTTTCATAGTCTTATGATAAAGTGATCTAATTGTATCATGTCACTTGACACTTAGTCTCACCCTTTGTGCCTTGAAACTAAGGTGCAATGTTCAATATCTCAATGTTTATGATTGTACAAAAATATGGCATTTATCATTCAGTCACACAATCTTGGATAGTTGGATGCTACATGGAAGCCACCTGGCAGTAAGAACCAATAGGATAGTGACATGCAAACTCCTTACCTCATGGTAATATGTCACATCCTAATTTCATCCTATGAATTATAAAAATTTAATCCATTGATTAGTATGGTTAAATATTTGATTTATATTTTTTTGATTTTAAGTTTATGACATATACTGTAATGGGATAGTAAATTTGTTGATTATAGTACATATTATGACAACTATATGTTATATTTGTTACATTATGAATATGTATCTATTATTTTTTATGTCATTAGTGATGACTTGGACTCAATACCTACTTTTTGTGAGGTGGATGTAAGATAGGCCCTACCCTTAGAGTTTGATGAGGGAGAGCATCATTGGAGAGCATCGGCTAGATGAAATGAGTGGGAGAAATACTAGTATAAAATGTTAGTGACCCTACATACACACACCATATATTTTAAATGATAGGCACATATGTTAGTAAATAATTATGAATTATTGCCTATGATTATATTTTATGTGAGTGGAATTGATTTTAGTATGCATTTAATTTTTTTTAGTTTAATTGAGTTGGTTTATTATTTTAATTCAAAAAAATAAATATGAGTGTTAATAAATATAATTATTTCAAAAATAATTATCTTACAAGTAAAATGTAATTAATGACTTATTTTATCTTCCAATTAAATAATTAATTATCATTATTTAGAAAAATGCATAGAGAGGTGTTAATGAAATTTAAAGCTAAAATTAATATTAGCTTGATATTTATTTGAAAAATGAATTTTATAATTATTTTAGTTAATTTTCATGTTTTAATATATGATAAAGATAAAATTAGATTATTTTATTGATTTGCATGGATAAATAAATTTAGAGACTTTTCATGAAAAAAGGGGTAGCACTATAAATATAATAGAGAGAAAGTTTATAAATAAAACCTTTTGAAAATTTAAAAGGAGACACGTAGAAACACATAGGATGGAAAGAAGAAAGGGGAGGATATGGAGAAAAGTGGAAGTAAGAGATAGTAAGAACTTTGTTATTTTTCTATGAAAGCTTGAACAAAGTAGGTTTGGTAATTATATTTCTGAGTGAAATAGTTTATCTATGGTATTTTAGTTATTAAAATCTAAAATTCAAATTAAAGATCTGTGATTAATATTTGACTACAAATGATATAGGCTATGATTTTAAGGATTAAATCGGTTGAGTCATATAATTATTTGAAAACTAAGTCTCTTTTGTAAAACACCTAGCCTTTAATATAGAGATGAGTATTATTATTTAAAATTGAGTATTTTAATAAATATATAATTTTTAATTAGCAATGCCAATTGATAAATCTCACTTTTAAATAAAAAACTAGGTCAAAAATTAAGATGCCTAGCTTTCTATAAAATAATACAGTCTAATATTTTAATAAACACTCATGATATGCCCTGTGTCTTACTTCATAACGTATGTGGAAATCATAGTGGCTACATGTTACCTGACTATGACATCTTATCTCACTATGGCTATTTAGTAATTTGTTTTAGCTTCCATGCAAAGAGATAAGCATGGGTTTAATTTTAGTATTATTATTATTGGACAACATTGAATATTCTAGGTTTGAGTTTGGTTTAAGCTTTTATTTACTTATGTGTGTTGGGACCAACATACCCCCCCATTTTTTTAAATTAGGACCCTGGAGAAACCCTAAAAATTGAACATGAAAATTTAGCATGTTAGGATCATTTATAGAATTTGAAGATCATCCACCTTGTTAAAATAAGGATTATTTGGTCTTATTTTTTCTTTAATTTGGACTAACATCACTAATAAATGGTCTTTATTTCTCTAGTTATAGGTTCCATGGCATTTGTCCCTGAGAATTTTATGTTTCAAAACCTTAGCCAAAGCCCTCAGTTTAAATTTGAATGTTGGTGAGAACCAAATCAATGGGAACCTTTTTTAAAATCCATTTTTTGACCTAAGGATAAAGTTCATGTTTTAAGCTTAGTCATGTTTTTCAACACAGCTAAAACTTAACTTAAAATGCTTGGTCCCCTTTTATTATTTTCCCCTTTAAAGTTCTTTTTTATACCTAACTATTTATTCATTCTATAGGTTCCTTTTAAATATTTCCTAACTTAGCCTAAGATTTTAACCCTAAGGCCCCATTGTATTTATTAATACAAATAAGACCTTAGTCTTAACATCTTAGTCTAAGTTCTAGTTTCTCGAGTCCCCATTTTATGTTAGCTCAGTCCCTTTTTTATACCTTAGCCTAAGGTTTTAATACTAAGGCCTTGACATATTTATTAATACAATAAAGACCTTAGTCTTAACACCTTAGCCTAATTATTTATCATCAGGGCCCTAATATTAACCTCTTTACACCTTGCAGGATATAACGACCTTCAATTTATTGTGGCTTTCAATCCAACAAAGTAAGCAAAGCTCAAACTTTGAATTAAATAATATGCATCTCATATGATCTAATAGTTCACGATTCCCTATATCCATTTGATCGAATAATGCAAGGAAAATCGATAAAATCCTACACATAACTCTTTGGACCAATCATGTTTGAGCCATCATATCACTATCAATGGTCCTCACTTCATCTTAAAGACTCGATCTGATGGAATAAGACATAGTTAAAAAGTTAAGGGAATATAGAAGGCCTAAATGATCGATAATTTATACCCTTACATTCTAGGATTAAAAGCAAAGGGACCCACTTGTCAGCAATAAATAATCATGAGCAAGCTCTTAGATCATGATCGATGGCTGACACTTCCTCATGGATTTTGATCTAATAGAGTGAATTAAGTCCAAGATCTTGGGAAGTGCCATGGATGTGCCAAGTGGCATTCTCACATTAGGTCATAATAATTTGACAAGCTTAAAATTGATGTTTACATGATCATCATTTGACATATGTAAGGATTTATTTGACATCTACAAGACCATCAAATTTAATCCCATCAAATTAAAAACTTCACTATCTTAAAATTTACATTTATGTGACTCTCATTCGATATATGTGAGGACGTATTTTATTTCCATGAGACCATCAAATTTAAGCTAATGAATTATTATGCTCAAGGTCAAATGCACTCTAAAATCTTGTTGAAAGGTTCAAAAATGGCTTTAAAATCTAAGGGAAGTGCTTAAAAAATGCTCAGACACTAGAAATATTCAAATTAAAAAATGTGGAAATGGTCTTATGATTTAAATATACATAAAATAAACTTAGTCTAAATATATACGTTGAGGTCCCCATGACATTTTGTTTAAATATCATGAACCTTAAATTATAGACTTATACTAAGTCTTATTTTAAAATGAGAGTCCTTATAACATAAAAGTTAGACCAAATGCTTCTATCTAAAAGTTTTAATGTGTTTATTGTTAGACAATCATAGAAAGTTGATCCTTTTGAGCATAATTTATAAAGCCTTGGTATAGATATTTTAGACCAATGCATACATTTTGTTTATTAAACACAACATAAACATTGGCCTAGAATATTTAGGCTATGGCTCCCTTACATATAATTTAGAAAAAATAGGCATAAACCCCTTAGCCTAAGGTTTATTTCATGGTTAATAAATGAAACAAACCCTAGCATACAAAGCCTAGCCTAAGGGACTTAAGCCTAAGTCATTATCTTGATAATATACTAACTTAAAGTTTAGGCACCTTTACAGATCAACAGTTCATGCTTCATCACTATATTTTGATCCAATGATGCAAGGCTCCCATAGAATTTTCAACGAGAACTTATGAATTTGATGCATGGTGAAGGTTCATTCAAGGTAGAGCTAATAGGATGATCTGATGGTTCATGATTCATCACTGGAAGGTGATACAATGGCATGAAGGTATTCATGACTTTTGAAAGGCCCATGATCTCTCCACATGACCAATGCTCATTTGGCAAGGAATGACATAAGATATTAAGCATGGGTAAGGCACATAAAGACACCAAGTGTCACAACTATATGGCTTGGAATAGAAAGAGCCAATCATAGGAAAGGGCTCAAATTACAATCAACAACTTGAAATAATCCTAGATTTTGATCCAACAAAGTAAAATAAAAGAGGAATTTTTAAATGACAATGACCAATGCTCAAAAGGAATTTATGAAACTATCGTGAAAGGTCCAGACCAATGCCACATAGGTGCCATATAAGTATAAAAGGACAAAATATAAGATCTTGGGAGCTCAAAAATGTAAAGGTATAAAGGTAAAGGAACAAATCAAATGCAGGGCATGTATAAGCCAAAGTTTGGATATATTCCACCATTAAAGCTATAAAACCCTAAACCCTACATAAAAGCAACCTAAGTAGGCTCAATTGGTTATAATTAGATCCAAAGAGAGCTTGATTATGTTTCTAAGTGCAAGAGAGTTTTCAAAGAAATCATTTGCGATCTAGTGTGAGCAATTTACAAAAGAAGGGACCATGGAAAATCATAGATAGTAATTGAAAGATGAGACCAACCTCTACTTGTTGATAGATAATGAAGGTTATATCTTCAAATATATCAAATTAAACCTTACAATATTGAATGTCCTGGGCATTAATAATTGATCTGATCTCTTCTTTGTGATAGAGGAGTTATCACCAATTTCTGAGGAATAGAGGATTTCCACCACAATTAGGAGGCAATATGACTTGGTTGCAGTCTAGATGGCTAACCTTCACCATGCCATAGAAAAAATTTAGGTACTACACTATATAGACATCCTTGCCCCCATCTTTTTTGATTGTAGAGTAGATAATGAATGGATCATCAGGGAAGGAAATTCTAAGAAGATACCCTATATTTATCTTGTATCTTTTGAGAAATATTACAATCTCCCTCTTATCCATGTTAACCTCTCTAAATTCAAACATTTTTTTTAAAACCATGACTTAGATTCCATCCTTAGACCCTAGCTACATCAAGGACTCCATATCTTTATGGACTTTGAGGGGGAAATCCCAATAGTCCAATTTAGGGAAGATATTAGGGTAATAATAACCCTATTTAACTAAGCCTTTATATTTCCTTTAACCACCTATGTGAATAAAATCTAGGTTCCCTTTTTACATTTCATAGTAGAGAAAAAGTTCACTCCTCCAATTGGAGATTTGATCAATGTTTTCCTAGCCAAACAATTAACTTTCATTAAAAGGAAGACATCTAAGAAATTTTACATTATGTCATACCTATTGGATGCCCTCCTTGCCTCAATAAACTTCCTAGGTATTGGGAATTAGTCCCTAGATGGAAAAACCACCATTTTGCACCACTATTCCAAATTGCATATCTTCAAATATAGGAGCCATATGCATTTTATTTGTGAATACATTTACCAAATAATAATGGAGGCCATCATAGGTCTTCCCATGCATAGGGTCCATCCACTCATCAAAAATTATGTTAAAATGATGGGAGACATATGGTATTACCTTGATTGTACATTTATTAGGATTAAAGGGATCGTGTCCTAGCCTTACAGCTTACCAGTATATGTTCAAAGCAATCTTGTAGTGTAAGAGATTGCCTCCCAACTCATCCATGGCATTGATGGGACCTGTAAGGAGAAGAGGAAGGGTTTACTCCTACCCTTCCCCTTGATTATTTAGAAAACCATATTGAAGGACTAGAAATAGGTGGAAATCATGTCCACACATAGGGATTCATTTGGATTTCAGCTAGATGAACTCAAACTGTGGGATCTAAAGAAAATAGTGGGTGAGAATTTGAAGGACAAGAAGCTCCCCAAAATTGAATATGTATTCATGACACCATCTATATTAAATCCAAGAATTATGAAGAGGTGTTTTCCAGGATCCAAGGGCATAACATCAAATTGGAACATAGGTTGACCAAGGATGACAAGTTATCTAAAGAGGCATGGAAAATGCATCCTTTACAGTATCACTTACTACTTGGTCTATTTAGGACAACCCCAAGTAGAGAAACCATAACCACAACCTCAAGATAAAATTATGTAAGGCTAAGATGAATAAGTCCATGGTAAGGAGAAAGTAGGAGAAGTGAGATTGGAGGAGAGACTTGGGGAGGGGCCCTTAGCTTCAACACTACCCCAAAGGCCACCTTACCTAATTTAATACATAGACAT
Organism: Torreya grandis; assembly: GCA_037957365.1. Classification (NCBI taxonomy): domain Eukaryota; kingdom Viridiplantae; phylum Streptophyta; class Pinopsida; order Cupressales; family Taxaceae; genus Torreya; species Torreya grandis. The sequence goes on along the minus strand of JARHVA010009094.1, from coordinate 167,355 downwards.
GATTGCCTTGGAACCAGAAGAGATACTTGAGTTTAATCTTAAAGAGCTTGTAGAGGCATATGATAAAGATGGGGAGGGGGAGCAGCTTGAAAAATCCTAAGTCTAAGAGGGAAAGCCTGGAGAAGATAAAGGAAAAGAGCTTGTCCCTGTGGCATCTTAGGAGAAGAGGAATGCAGAGCTAGAATTGGTTCTTGTGAGACCAAAGAAGAGGCCAAGATTGACCATCTCTCACCCCATAAGTGAGATAAATTTGTTCAGTGATGAATTCCCCATTCATGGGCCAGTCATCCCTAATTGGTTCATTTATGGGAAATTACAAAACATTCCTCATCTCTCCCATTCATGGGCCATGACAAGAGTTGATGATGTTGAGATACAAGATGACATGAAGCCATGGATAAGAGATATGGTGAAGGAGCAAGAATAAATAAGGATTTTGTTCACCTAAGGACCATAATGCAAGAAGATGGATGCTCTTGGAGCATCAAGTAGCTCAGGTGTGGAGGTCCCAAAACCTCCCAAGTTCAAGAAGCTAGTCACTACCATCCAATTCAACCCTAAAATAGTTGGGCTAGAAAGGGTAATAACCAAGACAACTATGGATAAAATAGAGGAATTCACCTTCTAAAATGTGGAACCCTTTATAGGATTAACCCCTATGGGAGGTCAATAGCTTGGTGAAGTTTCCATTCATGAAGAGGATGTGGAAAGTTTGATTGAGGCCCAGTCAACATAAGCAAAAGTTGGTGTCCAGGGAATGAAGCAAAGGATTATAAACTTGGAAAGGGAAAAAAAAATTCTAGACATAATTAGTCCTATCAGTACCTAAGGCAATGACCAAAATGCTTGATGATTTATTTTATGACATGTTTGAAGCACTCAAAATAATAAAGGTGAGGTAGAGTGAATTAAAGTGATAGAGTGCATTGGACAAGATTTTGGTCACCCAATGATAATCCTTAGAAGATAAGATAGATGAAACTCTCAACATACAAGAAAGAAAACAAATCCCAAGCTTTAAAACCATTAGTTTGGGACACTTGAGCACAATTTTGGGAATTGTGGTTGACAAGGTTAAAGTTTGAGTGAATGGCACAATGATGTAGAAAGGATCCTGGAAGATGATAAGGAGCTAATTTAAGTGATTGAATATCTTTTTGGGACTATGATTATAGATCTTTCACAACCCACTACCCTTGGAATCATAAGTGATGAGGAATTCAAACATAGAGCTACTTTGGTAACTCAATAAATCAAAAGAAAGAACCAAGGCAAATCTAAGGTGGATAACAGTAAGATCCTAAACATGATAATCAATGCTAGAGAGAGGATAAATGAAGCTAGGAGCATTAAAGAAGCCATGCCCAAAAATTATAGAGATTTTGATAACCTAGTGGATTAAGAGGAGTGCATCTTGAAACCTCTTGTAGATCTAGAGCTAGTTAAGGAGCAACATACTAAGGCCATGATCATCCTTAAATATCAACAATCAGAGGCCCCACCAAAAAATTAAGAAATATTCTATTTTTCAAAATTTTATAATTTTTTGAAATAGAATATTCCATTGTAAAGGCATATGCTATTTTGTTAGCATATTTTCCTCTAAGTTAGTATGACTGTGAAAAGCACATGTATTTTAGAACTTGTGAAGATAACTATCCTTACCTTTGTACACCTATACTTTGTAATTGATTGGTATACTACTTGATCTTTTTATAAAGGCATGTATTATCATTTGTGATAGTGAGGGAAAATTTTGAGCAAATTTTGTACACTTAAAGCAATTAATATAATCAAGAAATTCTTCAAGTATTGTCCATATTTGATATGTCAATTGCTAATATAGCTTTTCTCTCAATTTCTAGTAGATGTGTTGAATTTGAATGGTGTCTTTGAATTTTGAGCTGCATGTTCTAATTACAGGGTTTCTAATTTGTGCATATGCTAGATTAGTTGGAGGATCATAAGTTATTCTTCACTTCATTTTTCTTTGTATTCAGATGTGCTAATGTTATTTGATTATAGTAGTAAATCCTTAAAGTAGACCTAGTTCTTACTTGTGACTCTTTACATTATCCTTTGAAGTTTGCCCAATATATAGAAGAATTTGATATTAGACTATGTTGCATTATATATTTTTTAAATCAAAACTTAGTTACAATGGATGCTTTTCCATAATGTTTGAGACTAAAATTGGCAATCACTCATTTATTTTCTACCTTACCCTTCTCTTTGCTTCTTTTTACACCAGATCACTTTAGTTTTAGCTTCATTATAAATATCCACTTAGATTATTCTCTAGATTAAATATAGATCACAATTCACTAAGTATTAACAAATATTTTTTATAATTCATAAAGAATAGACCAAGGTGGCTCCCAACCACCAAATCATATAAATATTATGGAACAATTTATCTTGCTCTACTACTATTTCACCACAGGAAACTAAATAGCCAAAAACTTGCAAATCATGCTCTAAATTTCTTAAATTGTAAAATTATAAGTGTTATTTAAACACTAAGAGCACCTATGGTTCATTTATAAGCATCAATATGAGAAGCTCTACTGGCACTAGAAGGAGGGTTGTGAATTCTTCAAATCTTTGTTGATCTTAGTCTATTTTATGTAAAGATCAGTGTATCTTTGTGTTTTTGAGTGAATTATTTGTTTATAAGTATAAATATCATTGATATTTGTTGTTTTTAATGTATATGTGTGCTTCCTTTGAAGTTATTTGGGTATTGATGCTTGTTTTCAGTAAATTCAGCTTGAGTTTTGAAAATCCATAGTGTCTAAGGTTAGGATGGCTCATTTTGATCAAGGTGGGCATATATTTCATAGATATAAGTTCCTCTCATCTTAGACTTATAAAGATAGAGAATATTTACATAATTTAATGTTCTTTGAGCTAATTCAATCAAAGATCAATGTCCTTTACAATTTTTCATACCACCTTTTACAAAATAAGCTTAATGTGTTGGTATAACTCTTGTTCTTTATAAAAGTTAACTTGATACATCATTGTTAGGTAATATATTCAAATTTCAAGCTAGAATTGCATAGGATTACAACAAGATCACATTCAGATACAAAGGAGCCTTTGCTCAAGCTTGAGATCCTCAAAAAATCTAGACGTGATAAAGGTAGATGTAAGAAATCAAAGTCTCTTCTAACTTCACCTCTTCAAAGTACTTGTACCTTCAACCTTTGTTTAGGTATGGCTTGGTTGGGGGAATCCTCAATCGATCTATCAGGTGTGGTACATGACCTCTTATGTAACCCTAAAAAGTACTTGCCTACATTTAATCTAACAAGTATAATAACTGATAAAGAACATATAAAATATTTTAAAGATACCTTAAGATTGTTAATTGTTGTGCATGAGGATGTAGCTTGCAAGTTATTCCCATTCACATGTAAGTATGCTACTTATGAATGGTTTTTAAACTTGACTAATAATTACATCACTACTTGGGATGATTTCAACAATGTGTTTATAGATCAATTTGGTAAGATTTTTACTCTTTATGTTATATACCATCATTTTACCACCATTATAAGAGATGAAAGTGATCCTATTAGGTCTTTTAATGCTACATTTCAAAAAATACTTATTAGGACCATAGACCCTTATAAGCCTAATGATATTTTAGCTCTAGAGATTTACAAAGATGCAATAGATCCCATGACCTCTATATTTTTGAAGAGATCAAAGCCAACCATAAATTCATTAGCTAGATCCTATGTTGAGGTAGTAAACATCGATGATCAGGTGTAGCCCCAAGGAAAAATGGCATATTATGTGTCAAACATCAACCTAAAAATGCTTGTGATGAACTTGTTCCAAAAAAATAACTAAAATCTCCCTACCTTAAACCAACTCCAAAAATTAACTCAATTACCATTAAGTCATGTAGCTCCCAATCAGAACTTAGGTTTCTTAAATCATCCTATTAATGGCTTCAATCAAAATGATCAAAGGAATTTGGTAACATTTGCTAACAATAACTAGGTACATAATTTTTAAACTCATAAAAATGAGAATGAGTATATCTTTAAAATGGTTCAAAAATTAAGCATTTATTTCCTTTAGTTGCATAAACAAGTAAATAATACCAAAGATCACTCTGGTAATAACTTCTCATTTCAAAGGTTTAATAGGCCAAATAATAGATTTTAGAATGATAGTTTTCATAATAATAGGAATAATGAGCCATCTTCTAAAAATAATACCCAGGACATTAACCCCACTGACATTGCATTACCTGATTATTATAGGGTACATTACATAACCAAGCATGTAAAATTGACTATATTAAATTTTACAAAGCCTTTAAAGATTTATAAGAGGAGATAGATAAATTTGAAGTGATCCCTAATAAGGATAATGTGCAAGCACTTTTGAATCTAAGTCATTTGATCAAGCCTTCATGGTAGACACCTTTGATTTCCCCTTTCAAGAGGAAAATGAACCTAATGAGGTCCTTGAGAAGATCCAAGACTTTCAATAGTTCTTAAAGAAGACCTATCCCTTGAAGAATAGAGAATAAAGGTAGCCTTTGACCACTTCAACATCTCAAAATAATTTTTGAACTCCTCTAGACACTTCTTCAAGCAACAATCTTGAGCCACCTAAAGGGAGTACTTATAAACCCAACATTGAAATTCCTAGTTCTTCAAAAACTAGATATAACATAGTTGAGGACATGAAGAAGATAAAGGATAATATTTCATTGCATTAACTTACACACATTATAGATAAAATGGACCTTCTACTAGAATCTTTATCAAAGAAATCAAACAATCCACCACAGACTGATCATGCCAATGTGACTGTGCACAAGGACAAGGCTAAATTTCCTCCTTTTCTACTCACTATTAGGATGTTTGGTTAAAAATTACATAATTTATTATTATATTTATGAGCATCTACCAATATCATGCCTATAGGTATATTCAAATATATTGACCTAACTCCCATTAAGTCTGATAGGGTTGTCACCCAATTAGATAAATCTAGAGTTAAGTTAATTGGGGAGCTTTTAAATGTTCACATGCAACTAGCTTCTAAGTCTAGGGTGCAAAAATTCATTTATATTCAATTTGTTGATATACCTAATGTTCATGGGATCTTATTAAGGAGGGAATTGAGTAAGGCTTTGAATGATTACATCTCTATAGATTGCTCACATATGTGGTTACCTTAGAAGGGAGTTCTTAATCAAATCAAGGTTGAGAGAGAGCCAAGGATGAAACACATGATAACTGAGTATATGTTGTGAATGAGAGGTTCAACATAATTGACTCAAAATCAGGGGTTTTTACCCTAGAAATAGATAAGGTATGTGATCCCAAGAATTCTCATGTTATTCCTAGACTATGGGAGTTATATTTTGATGGTGCTAGGTGTAATGTTGGATCAAGTGTTTTTGTCTTAACTAACCCTACTAATAAAAATTACCATGCTTATTATAGCTTCAACTCCCTTGTATTAATAATCTTGCTAAGTATGAATCCCTTATCTTGAGTTTATAGTTTGTTATAAATAATATGGTAAAAAAACTACTAGTTTATGGTGATTCAAAAATAGTAGTCAACTAGGTAAGAAGAAAATACCAATGTAAGCTCTCATACCTAAAAAGGTATAAGTTTATAGTTTGGGATTTTATTGAATCCTTTGATTCCTTTAGCATCATTTCCATCCCAAGAGGAGAAAACCAAGCTATTGATGAGTTAGCATCTACTACAACCAACCTCATGCCCAACCAAGATTCCCCTAATTTTAGAATTGAGATAATCCCTTATCCTTTAATGCTTGATAATGTTAACCATTTTGAATTTTTCAATGATTATCAATAGATATTGGATTTCATGACCAATTCTAGAGTATTTGATATTCATATTATTGATGAGATTAATGAGAATATATCTAAAGAGGAAAATTTTGGTGGTAAGGTCATTCAACTGAATGACAACAAGATCCTAAAGGGGATGATTGCTTTGGAGAGAATATTTGATCAGGACAAACTAGCCGAGGTTCCCAAGGTAAGTGAGAAAGATTATAATTTTATTGATCTTGGCCTACAAGATCAACCCCAACTAGTAAATTTTGTAAAATCCTATATAAACATTGAAAACCAAAAATACAAAGAGCTCCTTACCCAATATAGGGATGTCATAGCATGGTCCTATGATGATTTAAATATATTTTATCCTAGGGTCATCACTCATACCATCCCTCTTAAAAAAAGCTACAAACCATTCAGGTAGAAATAAAGTCATGTAAACCCTATTCTAAAACCCATGATCTTCAAAGAGGTCAAAATATTATTAGATGCTAGGATAGTCTTCCCCATCAAGCATTTCACTTAGGTGGATAACTTAGTTCTAGTTAGGAAGAATAATGGTGAGATTAGACTTTATATTGAATTTATAAACTTAAATAAAGCATTAGAAAAGGACAACTATCCCCTTCCTTCCCTAGACCAAGTGATTCAAACTATTTTAAGTTCAGCTATGATGTCTTATCTTGATGGATTTTAGGTTACAACTAGGTGTTGGTTGATAAAAATGACATGATGAGAAAAAACTTCAAAATAAAGTGGGAAACCTTTGCTTACAAGAGGATTCTATTTAGACTAATCAATGTAGGAGATACTTTATAAAGAGATATGGACCATGCGTTACAAATCTTGATAGGTAAATGCATCATTATTTATATGGATTATCTAATAGTTTTTTTCTAAAAATAAGGAAGATCACTTCATGCATTTGAAACAATTGTTTGAAATATGTCAAAGGTATGGCATTTCCTTAAACCCTATGAAGAGTATCTTTTGTATGATTTAAGGTAAATTATTGGGTCATGTTATAATCAAATATAGGATCTATATATATCTTAAATAGAGTGGAGGCCATATCTATAATAAAACCTCCAAATAGTAAGAAAGAGCTAAAGTCATTCTTTGGTAAGATAAATTTAAAAAAAAAAAATCTAGCTTTGCAGAGATTGTCAAGTCACTGAATGACATGATAATAAGGATGCTAAGGTCACATGAAATGAATATTCAAAAAAGTAATTCAATGATATCAAATAAGTCATCATAAAGGCTCTAGTCATCATAAGTCTTGACTTCTCAAAGGACTTTTGCATCTGAACACATTATGGATGCAATGTTAACTCATAAAATTGATGGGTGTGATCATCCAATAGCTTGTATCATCACTAATTTTAAGAATGTTGAGTTAAATTATTCATTAATTGATTAAAAAACATATTCATTAATTAATGTAGTTAATAAATTTAGGCATTATATCCTTACGAATAAGGTACATGCTATCTTACCTGACCCTGCCACCAAACTTATGTTAAGTCAAAATGAATTAGGAGAAAATAGAGGTAAGTGGATGTTATTTTTTTAGGAGTATGATTTGGAAATGAAAAAAATAAAATTGGTAAGATGCTAAGGTCTAGTATAGATAATTACTATTACTAACCCTAGGCTATGTATTATGCAAGTGGATCAATAAAACTTTCAAGATAGCGAGTGGTATGATTTAATCATACATTTATAATTAATGGTATTTGTCCTATAAGATTATCTAGGGAGCATAAGATTTCAATAAGGTTGAAGGTAACTAACTACCTAATCAAATATGGGGTTTTATATAGAATAAACTTTGAAGGACTTTACTTGAGATGTGTATCACAAGAGGAGGCCACCCAAATCAATAGTACCTTTCATGAAAAATTGGGTAGTGGACATCCATCTAGGAGGACCAAAACCCATAAAATTCTTAGAGATAGCTATTATTTGCCAACTATTTTTAAGGATGCTCATAAACATGTGAGGGAGTCCCACTCATGTCAAGTCTTTAGCACAAGGAGCCAAAGGTAGCAATGCCTCTGCAGCTAGTCATGGTTGACAAACCCTTTTCTTAATGGGGGTTAGAATTTTTTGGGGTGATCAACCCTAATTCATTTAAAGGTCACAAATATGTCCTAAATACCACAGATTATTGTACAAGGTGGACTAAATTTATAGGCACTAAACAATGCAAGACTGAATAAGTTATCAACTTCTTGGAATAAAACATTTATACTCAGTTTGGAACTCTAGTATCTCTAGTGTGTGACAATAGGTCTACATTAATATCTATAGAGATTAATGAATGGGCTTATGATAATGGCATCACTCTCAATTTTGCAACTAGTCATTATCCCCAAGGGAATGGAGTCTTTGAATCTACAAATAAGAACCTAATGAAGACAATCAAGAAATTTGATGTAGATAAACTTAGGACTCGACATAAGCTCCTTAAATTTGTACTTTTAGCTGATAGGATAAGAATCAAGTAAGCCTTAAGAGCCTCACCATTTCTATTGGTGTATGGATAGGAACCTATCTTTCCTATCACTCTCAAGTTTCCTACATATATATTTATGTAGGAATATATGGAAGAAATCCAAGAGCTTGCCAACTCTAAATTGTTGGACGTCATTCATATGGAAGATGCAAGGGAGAAAGCCTTTGCTGATTTTAGTAGATATCAAACCATGATCAATAGATGATTTTATAAAAGTTCTAAGATCAAGGTGTTTAGATAGGGAGACCTAGTTCTCTTTTGGGATAAATCATCTAATCTTAAGGGTAAACATGGAAAATTCACACCATTATGGATTGGCCCATACCATATTGCAAAAAAATTAGGAAACAACACCTTCAAGTTCACACTGCCCACCATTGGGTAGTATCTCAAGCACTACTTCTCTGATACTCCTCCTAAGGTCTTCATGGAGTAAAACTATAAGATGGTTATAGTTAAAGTAGGTAGGCTAGCTAGTTTCCTTTTAGTTTGTTCTTTATTGTCCCTTGTTTGTGCATAGGCATGCATATATTTATTTGTTTTCATTTGCTATATTTATTTCCTACCTTTTATTGTGTGTTTATTTCTTGTTGCTTTATTCCTTGATTCCAATAAACCCTTTTCAATAATCTTGAGCTCAAAGTTATATGTTTGCTTGAACACCCCCCCCACCCAAAATTCATAAATGTTGGTGTGAACCCCATGCATATAATGACCATGGTCCCGAAATGTAAAGGTGCAATGTTGTAATTTAAAAAAACTGGTAAAGACCAATAAAAGAAGTTAATTATTTCATGATAACTTGATTGTTTTCTTGACCTCAAATAAGTTTTAAGAAGACTTGCAATTATAGGGTGAAAATTTAAACTATCATGGTATAACTATATTAAAACTTAATCAACATCCTTGCATGAGATAATGATTGCATCCATAGGTGATTTTCCAAGATCAATAACTTAACTAAATCCTAAAACCTAGTTGTTTTAGTTCCCAACCTTGCTAAAATCATAAAAGTCTCAAGAAAATATAAAAAAAGAACTCAATGAAAAAATAAAAGCTTTATAAGCATAGGTAATTTTGGTAATCTCCACCGAGGCTATGAATGCTTGGTTGGCAGTGGAACAATGCTTTGACTAGAACCAAAATCATCTCTATCAGTTCTATAGATGCCTGAATGGTATCAGAGCAATGCCCAAGCCTCCCATAAGCTAAAAAGCATGGTTCCTAAAGGATATATAAACATGCTCCAAGTCAGTGTTAGTGATTAAAGGCATTAATTCTATAAGTTGTTTCTTGAACCCCAAGGCAAATAGTAAGTGGAATCAAAGCATAGACACAATATGGCTATATCTTGGTGTTTGACCCTAAGTCTCCAAGTGTAAGGTTTGTTTCAACCATACCCTGATTTGGATGATGATATTGATCAAATGGAGTGGATGACCCCACTATTTGTCTAAATAAAATTCTTTAAGTTATAACATATTGCTATGTTTCCTCTAGGAGTCATCATTTGTTGGGACCAACATACCCCCCCCCCCCCCCCATTTTTGAAAATTAGGATCCTAGAGAAACCCTATAAATTGAACATGAAAATTTAGCATGTTAGGATCATTTATAAAATCTAAAGATCATCCACCTTGTTAAAAGCAGGCTTACTTGGTCTTATTTTTTCTTTAATTTGGACTAGCATCACTAATAAATGGTCATTATTTCTCTAGTTATAGGTTCCATGGAATTTTCCCCTAATAATTTCATGTTTCAAAACTCTAGCCAAAGTCCTTAGTTTAAATTTCAATGTTGGTGAGAGCCAAATTGGAAAGAACCTTTTTTAAAATCCATTTTTTGAACCTAAGGATAAATTTCATGTTTTAAGCTTAGTCATGTTTTTCGACACAACTAAAATTTAACTTAAAATGCTTTGTCTCCTTTTATTATTTTCCCTTTTAAAGTTCCTTTGTATGCCTAACTAGTTTTTTGGTCTACAGGGTCCTTTTAAATATTTCCTAACTTAGCCTAATATTTTAACCCTAAGGCCTCATTGTATTTATTAATACAAATGGGACCTTAGTCTTAACATCTTAGCCTAAGTTTCATTTTATTGAGTCCCCTTTTTATGTTATCTTGGTCCCTCATTTATAACTTAGATTAAGGTTTTAATACTAAGGCCTTTACACATTTATTAATACAATTGAGACCTTAGTCTTAACACCTTAGCCTAAGTATTTATCACTGGGGTCCTAACATTAACCTCCTTGTACCTCACAAGATCTAATGACCTTCATGTTATCATGGCCTTCAATCCAATGGAGTGAGAAAATCTCAAAATTTGACTTAAACAACGTGCATCTTAGATGATATGATGGTTCATACTTCCCCATATACCTTTGATCAAATGTTGTGAGGAAAAACAATAGGATACAACACATAAATCCATAAACCAATCTTGTTTGAGCCTTCATATTGCTATCAATAGTCCTCACTTCATCATGAAGACTCGATCGGATGGAGTGAGGCAAAGTTAAAAAATTAAGGGATTATATAAAGCTTGAATGATTGACATATGGCACCCTTAAATTTGAGGATTAAAAGTAAAGGGACCTTCCTAGTAGCAATAACCAATCATGAGCAAGCTCTTAGATCATGATCAATAGTTAACATTTCATCATGGATTTTGATCTGATAGAACAAATTAAGTCTAAGATCCTGAGAATCCCCATGGATGTGCCAAGTGGCATTCTCACATTAGGTCTTAATAATTTGATAAGCTTAAAATTGACATTCACATGACCATTATTTGATGTATGCAAGGACATATTTGATGTCTGTGCAACCGTCAACTTTAATTCCATCAAATTAAAAACTTCACTAGCTTAAATTTGATGTTTGCATAACTATCATTCAACATCTATGAGGACATATTAGATGTTTACGAGAACATAAAATTTAATATAATAAATTATTATGCTCAGGGTCGAAATGCACTCCAAAATCTTCCTAGAAGGTTCAGAAATGGCTTTACAATAGAAGGGAAGTCCTAGAAAAATGATCAAACACTAGAAATCTTCAAATTGCAAAATGTGGAAATGGTCTTATGATCTAAATATACACAAAATAAACTTAGTCTAAATCTATATTTTAAGGTCCCCATGACATTTTGTTTAAATATCATGAACCTTAAATTATATAATTATACTAAGTCTTATTTTAAAAAGAGAGTCCTTATAGCATAAAAGTTAGACCAAATGCTTCTAGCTAAAAGTTTTAATGTGTTTGTTTTTAGACCATTATCACATGTTGATCCTTTTGAGCATACTTTATAAAGACTTGGCATAGATATTTTAGACCAATGCATACATTGTGTTTATTAAACATGGAATAAACATTGGCCTAGAATATTTAGGCCATGGCCCCCTTGCATATAAATCAAAAAACTTAGGCATAAACCCCTTAGCCTAATGTTTATTTCATGTGTAATAAATGAAACAAACCTTAGCCTAAGGGACTTAAGCCTAAGTCATGGTCTTGATAATTTAATAAATTAAAGTTCATGCATCTCTCTAGATCAATGATTCATGATTCATTATTGGATTTTGATCCAACAATGCAAGGATCCTATAGAATTTTCAATGAGAACCCATGAGTTTGATGTGTGGTGAAGGCTCATTCAAGGCAAATCCAATAGGATGATCCAATATTTCATGCTTCATCATTGGAATATGATCCAATGGTGTGAAGGCACTCATGACTTTTTAAGGGCTCATGATCTCACCATGTGGCCAATGCTCATTCAAAAAAAGACTGACATAAGATACGAAGCATAGGGAAGGTACATAAATATGTCAAGTGTCATAACTATAGGTCTTAGAATAAAAAGAGCCTATCATAGGAAAGGGTATAAATTACAATCAATGGCTCACACTAATCCTAGATTTTTATCCAATGAATTGAAATAAAGAGGCATTTTTAAATGCCAATGGCTAGTGCTCAAAAGGCATTTATAAAAATGTCACGAAAGGTCCAGACCAATGCCACATAGGCACCACACAAATAGAAAAAGATAAAATAAAAGATCTTGTGGGATTGAAATTTGAAAAGGTATAAAGACAAAGGTCCAAATCAAATCCAAGGCACGTATAATCCAAAACTTGGATATATTCTACCATTAAAGCTCCTAAACCCTAAACCCTAAACCCTGCATAAAGGCAACCCAAATAGACTCAATTAGTTACAATTAAATCCAAAGAGAACTTGATTATGTTTTTGATCACAAGAGAGATTTCACATAAATAATTTGTAATCTAGTGTGAGTAATTTATATAAGGGACCATGATGTCTCACAAACAAAAAATGAAAGAAGATATTGAACTCTACTTATCAATAGACATTGAAGGTTAGATATTCAAAGATATTAAATTAGACATTGCAACACTAAATGTCTCAGGTGTTAGGAATTGGTTTAAGCTCTTCTTCATGATAGAGGAGTTACCACCCATTTCTAAGGAGGAACAGAGGATCATAGCCACAAGCAAGAGGCACTATGACTTGGTTACAGTCTAGATGGTTGACCTTTAACATGCCATGGAAAAACTTGAGGTACCACATTATATAGATATCCTTGCCCCCATCTTTGTTGATTGTAGAGTAGATAATGAATGGATCATCATGGAAGGAAATTATAAGAAGATATCCTATATTTCTCCTATAGCCTTTGAGAAATATTACAAGCTCCCTCTTCTCTTCCCCATGTTGACCTATCTAAGGTCAAAGAATGGACTAGCAACCATGAGTTAGATTTTATCCTTAGACCCTGGCTACATCAAGGACCCCATATCTTCAGGTAATTTGAGGAAAAAATACCAATAAGCTAATTCAAGGAGGGAATTAGGGTAATAATGACCCTATTGAATCGATACTTTGGATCCCCTTCAACCACCTATGTAAATAAAATATGGGTTCCCTTTTTACATTTCATGATAGAGAAAAATCTCACTCCTCCAATTAGAGATTTGACCAGTCTTTTCCTAACCAATCAATTAATTACCATTAAAATGAAGACATATCAAAAAATTTATGTGATCTCATACCTGTTGATGCCCTCCTCACCTGAATCAACTTCTTAGGGATTAGGAATTGGTCCCTAAATGGAAAAACCACCATTTTACACCACTATTCCAAAGTACTTATCTTTAAATACAGGAGTTATATGTAGTTTATTATGACTACATTTACCTAGCCATAATGGAGGTCATCATAGGTGTTCCCATTCCTAAGGTCCACCCACTTATCAATAATAATGTTCAAATGATGTGAGATATATGGTATTACCTTGATTTTACAATTATTAGGATTTAAGGGATCATGTCCTAGCCTTACAGTTTACCAATATATGATCCAAGAAAGCTTACAGAGTAAGAGATTGCCTCCCAGCTCATCCATGGTATTGATGGGACTTGCAAGGAGAAGAGGAAGGGTCTACTCCACCCCCTCCCCTTGATTATTAGGAAAACCATATTGAAGGACTATAAATAGGTGGAAATCATGTCCACACATATGGATTTATTTGGATTTTATCTAGATGAAATCAAAATGTGGGATATAAAGAACATAGTGGGTGAGCATTTGAAGGACAAGAAGCTCCCCAAACCTAAATATGTACATCAACTCAATGTTCATGACACCATCTATATTAAATCTAAAAATTATGAAGAGGTGTTGTCTAGGATCCAAGGGCACAACATCAAATTATAACATAGGTTGATCAAGGATGACAAGCCATCTAGGAAGGCATGGGAAATGCATCCTTTCTAATATCACTTGCTACCTAGTCCATCTTGGATAGCCCAAGGATAACCCCAAGTAGAATAACTATACCCACAACCTTAATAGCAAATTATGCAAGGCCAAGATGAACAAGGCCTTGGCAAGGAGAAAGTAGGAGTGAGATTAGAGGAGAGACCTGGGGAGGGGTCCTCAGCTTCAACACTACCCCAAAGAATATCTTCCCCAATTCAACACATAGAAATGATTTCCTTAGAACTAGAAGAGACACTTTAGGGTGCTCTTAAGGAGCTTTCAGAGGCATATGCTATAGATAGGGATGAGGAGCAGATTAAAGAAGCCCAGGTCTAAGAGGGAGATCATAGAGAAGATAAAGGAAAAATATTATCCATATGACATCCTATAAGAAGAGGAAATTAGAGATAGCATTGGTTCTTATGGGACAAAATAAGAGGCCAATATTGACCATCTCTCACCCCACAAGTGAGATAAATTTATTCAGTGATGAATTCCCCATTCATGGGCTAGTCATCCTTGACTGGTTCATTTATGGGAAATTAAAAAAGATTCCTTATCTCTCCCATTCATGATCCATGATAAGATTTGTTGATGTTGAGATAAATTAAGCCACAGATAAGAGCTATGGTGAAGGAGCAAGAAGAAAGGAGGATTATGGTCACCTAAGGACAAAAAATAAAGAATATGTATGCTCCCAAAGCATCAAGTAACTCAGGTGTGGAGGTCCCAAAACCTCCCAAGTTTAAGAATCCATCCACTACCATCTAATTTAACCTTGAAATAGTTGGGCTAGAAAGGGTAACAACTATGACAACTGTGGTTGGTATAAAGGAATTCACCTTCTAAAAGGTGGATCCATTTATATGATTAACCCTTATGGGAGGTTAATAGCTTGGTGAAGCTATAATTCATGAAGAGGATGTGGAAATATTGATTGATACCCAGTTATCACAAGCAAAACCTGGGGTCTAGGGCGTGAAGCAAAGGATTCTAAAACTAGACAAAGAAAAAGAAAACCTGCAGACATAGGTAGTTCTATCAGTACTTGAGGCAATGAAAAAGATGCTTGATTTGTCATTTTATGACATGTTTGAATCACTCAAAATAATTAAGCTAAGGTAGATTACATTATATTAGTAGAGTGCATTGGCCAGGAGTTTAGTCACCCAATGGTAAGCTTTAGAAGATACAAGTAAGAAAATAGATCCTAGACTTCAAAAACATTAGTTTGGGATACTTAATCACAATTTTGGGAATTGTGGTTGACAAGGTTCAAAGTTTGAGTGAATGGCACACTGATGTAGAAAGGGTCTTAGAAGATGATAAGGAGTTAATTGCAAGGATTGAATAGCTTCTTGGACTATGCTTATAGATCTTGCATAACCCACTACCTTTGGAATCATAAGTGATGAGGAATTTAAACATAGGGCTACTTTGGTAACTCAATAAATCAAAGGAAAGATCCAAGAAAAATCTAGGGTGGATAATAATAAGATCTTAGACATGATATTCAATGTTGGAGAGAGGATAAATGAAGCTAGGAGAATTAAAGAAGCCATGGCCAAAAATGAAAGAGAGTTTGATGACTTGGAAGATCAAGAGGAGTGTATCTTGAAACCTACTATAGATCTAGAGCTCATTGAGAGCAACATAATAAGGCTATGAACATCCTTCAACAACAACAATTAGAGGACCCACCAATAAATTAAGCAATATTCTATTTTATATAATTTTATAACTTTTTGAAATAGAATATTCCATTGTAAATGCATATGCTATTTTGTTAGCATATTTTCCTCTAAGTCAATTTGACTATGAAAAACACATGTATTTTAGAACTTATAAGGATAGTTGTCCTTAACTTTGTACACATGTATTTTGTAACTAATTGGTATACTTCCTAATCTTTCTATAAAGGCATGTATTACCATTTGTGAAAGTGAGGGAGAATTTTGAGAAAATTTTGTACACTTGAAGTAATTAATGTAATTAAGGAATTATATAAGGATTGTCCATATTTGATACATCAATTAATAATATATCTTTTCTCTTAATTGTTATATGTCTTTAATTTTTATTGTGTCTTTAAATTTTGAGTTACATTTTCTAATCATAGGGTTTCTAATTTATGCATATGTTAGATTAGTTAAAGGATCTTAAATTTTGCTTCACTTCATTTTTCTGTGTATTCAGATGTGCTAATGCTATTTGATTATAGTAGTAAATCCTTAAGGTAGACTTGGTTCTTACTTGTGACTCTTTACATTATCCTTTGAAGTGTGCCTAGTATATAGTGGAATTTGAGCTTAGGTTATGTTGTATTATATATTGGTTAAATACATACGTAATTTCAATGGATGCTTTGTCATAATGTTTGAGACTAAAATTGGTAATCTCTCATTTATTTTCTGCCTTACCCTTTTCTTTGCTCCTTTTTACACTAGATCACATTAGTTTTAGCTTCATTATAAATATCCACTTAGATTAGTCTATAGCTTAAATCTAGATCACAATTCACTAAGTATTAACAAATTTTTATGTAATTTATAAATAATAGAACAAGGTGGTTCCCAACTACCAAATCATATAAATATTGTGGAAGAATTTATCTTGCTCTATTGTTATTTCACCACAAGCAACTAGATAGCTAAAAACTTACAACTCATGCTCTTAATTTATTAAATTATAAAATAAGAAGTGTTCTTTAAACACTAAGAGAACCTATGGTTCATTTAGAAGCATTAATAATGTGTAGCCTATGTTTAGATCATTATGGGTGTGGGTGGCATGTATCTTTTAGTGATGCATTTTATATATGTTTATTACCCTATGACTCTTCATATAAGGCCCAACCTATATTTAAATTATTGTGTAGTATTTATTGGTAGCATCTTGTTTTTAGGGTCTTATTTTTATTAGTTGATTAATAAAAAATGATAAGCTGAGACTTTTACTAAAATGTAAAGCCTCAAAATATAAAACTAAGAATTAAATAAATGTTGTCTTTAAATAGAATTCATTGTATAATAGTTGGTTGAAAATATTAATCTGAAGCACTGTAAAAACCTCTCAAGTTGTACTTAGAAAATGTAGTAGTTTTTTTCCTACAATTTACTTTTAAAAAAAATAGAAAATAAAGCAATACAATATAAATACTGATACCAAAACTAAGAAAAGAAGTACTTCAGACTCAAATATTGCATACAATATAAATCTTATACAACTTCCATAGACAGCCAAATAAAATAAGACATAGCTATAGATGGTCTAGTAATACAACATCCACTATTCCAATATACAAATATATAATACAATCACATTTATTTAGGCATATAACCTAAAATAATAATGGATACCAAACTCTTCATAGCTTGAGTCATGCCAGCTTATGTATCATAGATAATCTCAAGCATCGTCTCTAGGTAGTACTATAGTGGAGGATGGAGAGCATCATCCAAGTGATTTGCCATACCAACCATGGACCAATGATCCCAAGCACAAACCCTATTATGAAATGACCCTACCTTCATGGATAGGTAGTTAAAATGGTGCAAGAATCTAGTGAGACATTCTAGTACCCCGTGTGCATGTAAGATTACTAAAAACATGTAGTGTACCATAAAAAATTGTTCTAACATGATATCTCAAAACATGTGAAATACTTGGTCTAAGTTTTTAAATAATATTCAATCACTAGAATGATCAATTTCACACACACCACTTGATCAAAATATCCTACATTGGTGGTGATACCTAAGATAGTGGAATACATCTCACTACTTATTAGCATCATCAATACAAACTCTATAACATAGAATATAATTCAAAACTCATATAGATTACATCCTTCATGTAATAATATCATAATTAACTCAAATATTCATACATATTTCTTCTTCCTAGCCATAATCTCAATTCACATTCTATAAGAAAGCAAGATTAATGTGTTTTACCTTAAAAATCAATCCCATACTAGAAACAAGACCTCTATTTATACCACCTGGGTAAAAAACACAATAAACTATAGACTATTTCAATAAGATTTGAGTAACTACACCTCACGATAATATATATAATCATATTCTAGTATTCTTAGGCATGACTATTAATTTATTCATAAATAGTTATACAAATAGTCATAGATACACAAAAACATATGCTCATATTCAAGCAAGCATAATTATAACAAAACAAGTCATAAAATGCATATAATTCTATCTTAACATTTATTTGCATTAAAAAAATTGTATGCATGCCTAAATGATATCCTACCAAATGTTACAACACATATTATTCAAGTAACAACCAATACATATATAGTTACTTAGGTGTGGATCAAATATAGTATGTACCATCTAGGTAATTTTCATATTGTAAAACTCTATGACATCTCATACTGTCATAACTCATTATGCCTAATACACTCTACTCAACATGAAAAATAATCTTACACTAAAATTATTAAATAAATAGATAGGGATTATACCACCTAGGTATACCCTTGATCATATTGCACATTAATAATAACACAACCCACTAGCTCTATATAAAATTCTCAAGTAGTCATTTAAATTATTAGTAGAGAATCAAATATCATATAAATTCATTATGCTCTTCCATTGAGTAATTATATTTGATTGTAAAAGGTTGCACCAAAGATGTTATGGTCTCTAGTTCTAAAATTAGTTAACAACCTATTGTGCAAAGAGATAGGCATATGTCCTAAAGTACCTTTATAAGTTAAATTGACATATGAATATTTATATGGATTATCTCAATCTGACTTAGAACATAAACTACCTAGGTATGCTTTCACACAAGGTCCTAGATTACTAAAATGTTACCTATAACATACTGTTAAATTAACAATTTATCTTTCCAAGAAGCTCAATATAATTAGCTAATAGGATATAACCAATAATCAACTCAAACTATTTTATTATGCCTAAAAAATGTAATTAATATTTAATATTATTCCTATTTATCAATTTTTAATAATCCCTTTTTCCCATACTACTTCAATAAGGTGATTTTTTAATTCTTTGATAAAGTATTTAATATACATAATAACCATAAACCATGTGGATTCCAAGATAATCAGGCTCATTTTTAAAAATCAACTTGAATTCATAATTCCACTCAAATTCACTGTGCATATTTCTCAAACCACAATATGAAAATCTGAGGCAATATAAAGTTCCATCAAACATTCGATCTTGCATTTAAAGAAGAAACATAGCTTTTCTCTTTCATGTCTAGGTTAACTTGTTATATACACTAATAATTATTATTATAGTTATTTTTTTAACAATATCTTTAAAATATTCATACATCTACACTTATTGTAAAATTTATTTATTCCTCATCACTTAATGATACAAAGACTTTTTATATGCATTTCAAATTTAAGGAAGAGGGGAATGAAACCCATAATTTATTCGTTCAAATTTTATCTCATTTAAGAGCAGCAAAAGTATTTCTAGAGATTAATTATATGCATCTTAACTAATTTTATGAAACATAATTTACACATATTATATAGACCAATGATGGTAATCAAATTATATGTTTTCATGGCATCTTGGTTTCTATTAATGACTCAGTGATTTAATATTTTAAACACATAGTTCTCAATTACATATATTTGATTGCATTATATTCCAAGACTAGAATCAATGCTTTATTCTTTTTAAACTCAACTATTTACTTTTTTCCATAGCATCTCATTTTGAGATTGGCACTTTATATATGCACTAAGCTTTAATTCAATTTAATACAGATTTCACTAATTCAAATAAGATTCAAATTTTCCAAAAATATACATCGACATTTCCTTACATGGCTAGGTGTCTCTTCTATTAGCTCAACATTTTAAACTATGTGTCTTAGCCTATTCTAATTAATGGTTTGATGCTACAAATAAATCCTTAGTAATTTGGATTAATATTTTCAGCCATCTATTATACAATGAATTCTATTTAAAGACATAACATTTAGTTAATGTTTAGTTTTATATTTTGAGGCTCTATGTTTTAGTAAAAGGATTAGCTTCTCATTTTTTATTAATTCACTGATCAAAATAAGACCCTAAAATCAAGAAGCTACCAATAAATACTATACAATAATTTAAACAGAGGTTAGGCCTTACATGAAGAGTAACATGGTAATAAACATATATAAAATGTATCACTAAAAGATACATGCTGCCCACACCCACAATGATCTAAACACAGGCTACACACTGGTAAATAAAATCTTAAACTAAACTCAGACCTAGAATATTCAACATTGGATAATAATAATAATAATAATAATAATAATAATAATAATAATAATAATAATAATAATAATAATAATAATAATAATAATAATAATAATAATAATAATGAAATTAAACCCATGCTTATATCTTTACATGCAAGCTAAAATAAATTACTATGTAGCCACAAAGAGATAAGATGCCACAATCAAGTAACATGTAGCCATAGTGATTTCCACACAGGTTTATGAAGTAAGACACAAGGCATATCATGAGTGTTTAATAAAATATTAGACTAGATTATTTTGTAGAAGATTGGGCATCTTAATTTTTGACTTATTTTTTTATAAAAAAGATGAGATTTAGCATTTGGCATTGCTAATTAAAAATTAAATATTTATTAAAATACTCAAGTTAAAATAATAATACTCATCTCTATATTAAAGGTTAGGTGTGTTACAAAAGAGACTTAGTTTTCAAATAAGTATGACTCAGTCAATTTACTCCTTAAAATTACAGCCTATATTATTTGTAGTTAAATATCAATCATATATCTTTAATGTGAATTTCAGATTTTAATAACAAAAATATCATAGATAAACTATTTCACATGAAAATATAATTACAAAACATACCTTGTTCAAAATTGCATAGAAAAATAATAAATTTTTTATTATCTCTTACTTCCACTTTTCTCTAAATCCTTCCCCTTTTTTTTCTGTCCTATGTGTTTTTGCATGTCTCCTTTTAAATTTTCAAAGGATTTTATTTATAAAATTTATTTCTATTATGTTTCTAGTGCTACCGCTTTTGCATGAAAAGTCTCTAAATTTATTTATCCATGCAAATCAATAAAATACTCTAATTTTATCTTTATCATATATTAAAACATGCAAATTAACTAAAATAATTATAAAATTCATTTTTCAAATAAATATCAACCTAATTTTAATTTTAGCATTAAATTGCATTAACATCTCTCCATGTAATTTTCTAAATAATGATAATCAATTATTTAATTGAAAGATAAAATAATTCATTAATTACATTTTACTTGTAAGATAATTATTTTTACAATAATTATATTTATTAACACTAATATTTATTTTTTAAAATTAAAATAAAAAACCAACTCAATTAAAATAAATAAATTAAATTCATACTAAGATTAATTCCACTCACACAAAATATAATCATAGGTAATAATTCATAATTATTTACTAACATTTATGCCTATTATTTAAAATATATGGTGTGTGTGTGTGCAGGGTCACTAGCATTTCTCGCTAGTATTTGTCCCAATCACTCCATCTAGCTAACCCTCTTTGATGATGCTCTCCGTCATCAAACTCTAAGGGTAGGACCCATCATACATCCACCTCACAACAAGTAGGTAGTTAGTCTGAGTCATCACTAATGATGAAAAAATTAATAGATACATATTCACAATGTAACAAAATATAACATATTATTTTCACAATATGTACTCTAATCAACAAAGATACTATCCCATTATAGTATATGTCATAATCTTAAAATCAAAGCAATATAAATTATATATTTAGCCATACTAATCAATGGATTAAAATTTTATAAGTTATAGAGTGAAATTGGGATGTGACATCCTTCCCCCTAAAACTGGTCATCACCTCGATGACTCTTATTCAAGCAAAATTTCTAACTAAAAAACATAGTCTAATAGTATAAAAATATAGTATCAAGTATTATATCATGTAAATAAATACAAATTTTACCTGAAGAACTCATCATAATTATTTCATTTAATGCCATTCTTAGAGTATTAGTCCCCCAAGAATATACTCGGTGACATTTTCCATTAGGTAGACACATTGTTTGAAAGTCACTTTATGTTGATTGGTTCTACTATGACCACCCAGGGGTCTAGAACTATAAGAAAAGTCTAACAAAAAGTTTTAATGCTAATTCAACAACATAAAAGATCATCATAAAAGTCAAAATAAATGATCATACAATTGAATTTGACAAGTTCAAACTGACAAATCCCATATTTGACAAGTCTATCTATTGATCTAACTCATTAACAACTGAGTCTATGTGAGGCTAAGTAGGATATTATCCTATCACTTAGAACTCACATTCCTAGAACACCAATCATCCTTCAGGTCTTTACAACAAGACAATCTTTCAAAATTGTATATGGTTCTAAGAAATACAAGTCTATATTAACAAATCATAAAAAACAATACTATAAATTAAAAGAATCCATATATACTAACATACACATAATAATCTTGAGATTATATTAATTTTCTATAAATCAATCATAACTAATATCCTATCCTACAACTTTAACATATAATATTTATTCATAGTTAAAAGTAAATAATACCATAATTTACATAGCATACAAAGGCCAAGGATTACCATCCTTACAATCTTACAAGTGAGACAATGTATCCTTACTTATACAACAATTAAAAATTTTATATCAACCCTTAGGCTTACCAAGATGTTCTATGCATCATATGCCTTACTCCTAGAAAAATGGTACACATAATACTCTTAGAATAATAATAAATCTAATAAAGGTATTTACTAATGTAATAGTTATAATCAACTATAGTATAAATTCAGTGTTAGCCACACCTCATGATCAATTCTATATGTTGGATAAAATGATGACTCTAAAAATCCACAATTAGAGAGTAGATAACTAACATCTCATAAACCAAAACTTCCTACATACCCTCACATGGTAGAAAGAACATCACAATCCAAGTTTCCAAATCACTATCACTTGCCATCTTGAAAGTGTAATATCATAAACTACTTATACAACTGTGAAGAAAATATGAACCACAAGGAGGCATCAACAATAAATAGAAACATTATGACACAAACTCAATGGAATAAGATCAATAAATAATTTAGAAACTGTGATATAGGAATTTGACTCAAGAGAGGATGGTTAGTATCATATTAGTTTTAAAATGAAAACAAACTGAAAGAAACACACTAAATAACATAACATCTCTAGGCCTAGACACTATGGAGAGATTAGTTAATAAACATTAATAAAACACACAACTAAAATGCAAAATAAACCCTCTTTTACCTTCCTTAGATGCTCTAAAATGCTTGTTGTAGTGGCTTGCTTGGCTTGTGCTTATGAAGTCTTCATAAAAGGAAGCTTGGCTATCTCCTACTCTCCTTAGCACCTTGTGGCTTTGGCTTGGCTTGGATTGGAATCAATTTGGAATGGTAACATTAATTATAATATCTTTTGGGATCATTTGTACATTATATATTTGCATTATCAAGACTTAGAAATAATGTTCATGGCCTCTCTAGTTATAGATTTTTGAGATTGATTAGAATCAACCTAAACTATCCATCTCAAGATTGAGATGTGTGGCTAAGGATTATTCCAATTATGTAATTAAAATACATAAATAGGCTCATTAATATTTTGGATAGAGGAGCAACTAAGAGGAATAGAGGGCATTGATGAGGCATGGAAGACCCATAATCTTGATATTTATGGCATTTATGGCCTAGGGATGTCTTCCCAAGAAATGAGGTAACCTGGTGATGTAGATATTCAATATTCATTTCCAAAAATAAGTATTCAACAAGTTTCCATGGAATTCTTAGTTAAGCTCTAATTTGTTTTAATTATCTCTTAAGCATGATTAAGCACTTTATGCACAAATTACTCAAATTGATCAGAATGCCTTGTTATTGGTCCAAATTTTGATTGGATTGAAATTGAAAGTTGATGTCAGATGCATTTGATCCATTATCCCATTTAGATTCTACCAATAAAAAATAACAAATGCATGTGTCTCATGTTATAAATTTGATAGAAAAGAGCAATCCAAAGCACCCAAGTGCAAAATTGGCATTTTGAATCGAAATGATCTAATTAAAGTTAGCTAGCCCATAAATTGCATTAACCCATTTAATGATAACCTATCCAAAATTGGCACTTGAATATATGAATTTCAACTCATTTAGTGTGTTTTAGTGTTTTTATGCCAAATTGTGTATTTTGGTAAAAATCGGTCAAAATCCTAGTTGGAGGTTATCAGTGGCTAGATTTAGGTGTCTATAGTTTACCCCTATTTGGGAAGGCATTGCAAGCTATAATAATATTAATGTCTTCTCAAATAATGAAAATGTATTGTATGCCTACAATTGTAATGATGATAAACTAACTATATGATGCCCCCTTGAGGGAATAATTAGCACAAGTATGTTGTCAAACAAAAGAAAGAAGTGAAATGAGGGGACCAAAGAAAGGAAAGATGATGGGTTGAAAACATAATGATATTGAAAAATTAGTCAAGATCATTGAGAATGCATGTGGGATGGTGTATAATGATTTTCCTAAAGGTAGTTATAATCATTATACCTTAATAGTGGCAATGTGGTATGATAACACAATGATTTGCCTAAAAATAGTTATAATCATTGAGAAGATGGAGCTGCCCTAGTTAGGATAGACAAATATGATAATAACATGCCCCAGTATGGGTAGAAAAAGTAAAGTGGTGACAATACAATGATTTACCCAAAGGTGGTTATAATCATTGAGAAATATATGTGGGATGGTGTATAATTATTTACCCATAGGCAGTTATAATCATTAGACCCTGATTATGGAAAACATGACAAACTTGGTCAAAGATGATGATAACTTAACACAGAGGGTAATGATGAATCGAAACAACTTTCTAGTAGGGAGATACTTGTCCAAACTAATAAAGGTTGAAATTATTTCATAGTTAATTACTCTATTTGGGATATGATTGGGATTGAATCAGGATGTCACCATTACTAAATAGACTTCTTGAAGCTGAGGTTTATTTTAGCATGTGTTAGTAGGCATCATGGTATAATAACATCATGATGACTTGGTTGATATTTGCATAAGGACTGACTCCCATAATCTAAATAATGCACCAATGATAGAAACCATGATGATAATGTAAACATATGAATATGGATAGATTCAAGTGTAAGTGTGGGAAAAGAATCACCCAATAATCACAGATAAACCAAATCAAGGTAATAGTTTTGAAATCAAACAAATAAGCACACAAACAAAACAATAAAGAAACAAACAAAGAAGCACTCAATAGAAACCATATGAACGTTGCCCCTAGAAAATATGTGACAACTTAACAAATGAATAAAATAGGGGAATAGAAAAAAAGGAAGAGGGTTGTTGAGATATCTCAATATGCACCAGGAATGTGGACACTACCTACATAGTTTCATGGATGTAATATCCAAATAAAAAACCTTGGGCTAAATGTAGTTCTCTTAGGGAATAGGAAGAATGTGATAACTAATGAAAAAAAATAGAATGGATGTGATAGTAGAATATGAATGGTCTTGAAAAATGGCAAGTGCATGAGAGAAAAGGCCAAAAAGTATGGGGAAAATAAGTGACAAGTGGTTTGCTTGTAACTTAGTAAGGGTTCCTATAATCCTTAAGGCAAAGAAATGGTCAATGTTTTTGGTTTTTTTCTAATGATTTTACAAATGTTTTTGGAAGTTTTTGAAGTATCTCAACTCGATTAAGAATGAAAAGATACTAAATGGTTCAAGCTCATAAAATGGTGAAAGCATTCAAACTTAGATTACTCACAAAATGGAAAGAACATTTAAACTTAGGTTTCTCATAAAATGGTGAGAGCATTTGAACTTAGGTTGCTCGTAAAATGACAAGAATATTCAAACTTAGGTTTCTCATAAAATAGAGAGAGCATTCAAACTTAGGGTGAATGAGCTAACCTCAACAATTATTGAGTGTTGTCTACATAGTCCTAGAGTAGGACCTTATGTCACTATAGTTCCACCCTTATAGCAAAGGAATTCAACTAGTGTAGCAGTCAATTCAAACAAAATAGGCATAGTTGGTAAAAAGTCATAGTGTGGCATAGGAAGTGGCAAGTTGGTATGTCAAGGATCATTAAATAAATATTTCCCCTAATTTTCCCATAGGTGGTTATAACTAAGACACAATGTCATAGATCAATGGTACTAATTTTCCCAAAAGTTATTATAATTAGTAGAAATACCAGTGATAAGAAAGGAATAACAAATGAAGGATGCAACTACTAAAACATCTATCATACTAATCTAAAATATGATCTTAGTCTAATGTAATTGAAATAAATAATAAAATTGATCAGATTCCTTGATGCTAAAAATGTGCAATAACTAGCAAAAAACCAAGGTCAAATGAGCTAGGCTTTAAAACACACTTGGTCGATAGAACAAGATGGTAAAGTATATGGAAGGGATAAAAGGAATGATAAGAATGATACTTGTATAAAAGATAATAATGATAAAATAACACAACATGAAATGGTCCTTATAAACAATACACCTTAGTGCTCAAGCATAGTACCACTTGAGGTTAATAATATTCATTGGCTTAAGAAGTTTATCTCTATCTAGTGTGGCAAGCTTGTATGCTTCTGATCCATAATATTCAATAATGATGAAAGGCCCTATCCAATTTGGTTTGAAATTACCTTTATGCTTCTTTTCATCCATGGTATTATTTACTATACTTAACATGCTGATTATAGTGGCCTTTGAGTCAATTCTGATATGCCTAAAGATTGTTGAGAATAGCTATGAATTTTTCATCAAGTAGGTCTAGATCTTGCAGGCAAGCTACTTGATAGTCATGATCATCTAAGGCATGATTGAAAGATATGAATAGTGAATGCAACTCAACCTCAATGGGAAGGATGGCTTCTATATCATAAATAAGTCACTATTGAGTGGCTCATGTGGGGGTATGATGACTGGTATGATATGCCCAAAGGGTAGGGAATATCTGCAAGTGTCAATCATGATTGACATCATTGACAATATTTTTGAGAATATTGACAATGGTTTTATTTGATGCTTCAACATGTCTATTACGTTGAGGGTAATATGATATAGAAAAATGTTATGTGATGTTATATTTAGTACATAGCTGGTCTACATCCTTGTTCTTAAATGATCCTCCATTATCAGATATAATGTTGGAAGTGATATCATAGTGACAAATGAGATGGTTGAAAATGAATTTGAAAATTTGCTTTCCAGTCATGTAAGTGAGGGGTATAGCTTCAACCCATTTAGTGAAATACTCTGTGGTGGTAAGGATATGTTTATGGCTGTTAGATGAAGTGGGGTTGATTTTTCCAATGAATTTGAGTCCCCATGTAGCAAATGACCATGGTGTCAACATTGGTTTTAGAGTTTGTGTTGGGACATGAATCAAATTAGCATGTCATTGACATTTGTCACACTTCTTTACATATACAATTGCGTTTGCATCCTTTGTGGACCAATAATAACAAGTATGAAATATATTTTTAGATAAGACTACCCCACTATAATGATCTCCACATACTCTTTCATTAACTTCTCTTAATACTAGGGTAGACTCTACAAAAGTTAAACAACGAAGTAGAGTTACATCAAAACTATGATGATAAAGGGTGGATCCAAGTAGAGTATAATGAGTGGAGTGATGGATAAAGGCTTTTTTTTGTTTTCAAGATAGGTTAGGTGGTATAACTTGATCATGAAGGTATTTGTAAAGCTATGAGTATTAGATAGAATTAGGACCAAGAATATCACAAATCATTGCAATGGTTGAAGGTTCATGGGTTGGTGCAAATAAATTCTCAACAAGAAACTGATATTCTCTATCTTTGTCTATTTTTCAAATTAGAGAGATAATAGTATCCATGGTATTTTTAATTTTATTACTAGCCCTTGGTATATGCTCAAACTGAATGTCAGTAATTTTTTTCTTTAGGGTATCGACCATAGCCTTATATGAAACCAACTTATCATCTTTGGTCTAAAAATGGTTTGTGACTTGATTGATGATTAATTGAGCATCACCATAAACATTTAGAGATATATTCCATTGGATTTCTTATCAAAGTGCTGTGACAAGTGATTCATACTTAGCTATGTTATTTGTACAAGGAAAATTGATTTTGAATGATTTAGGGATTAGATCTCCCTATGGTTTAATAAATAAGAGGCCTATCCATGATCTATGTGTAGTAAATTAACCATCAAAATATAGCTTCCAACAATGTTGTTCTTCAAGAGGTGTGTCCATAATAGTCATTATGGATTCATCAAGAAAATGAAATCTGAGTGGCTTTATGTCTATAAGGGGTGCTTCAACAAGTTGATCTGCAAGAAACTATCCCTTAATTGCCTTATGATTAACATACTCTATGTCAAAATCACTAAGAAGCACAATCCATTTGGCCATTATACCTTGTAAACATGTTTTAGATAGTAGATACTTGAGTGGATCTACTTTTGAAATGACCATGGTCTTATTATTCAACATGTAATGGCATAGTTTTTGAGATGTGAAGACCATGGCTAGACAAGAGTTTTTAATAGGTGAATAGTTGTGTTCATATGTGACCAAGGTATGGATTAAGTAGTATACTATGTGCTCTTTTACATTTTTATCATGTTGAGCCAAAAGTACCCCCAAGGCATTGTCAGTAGCTGATAGATACAACAAGAATGACCTTCATGGAATAGGAGGTAACAAAATAGGTGGATTAACTAGATAATCCTTGAGTTGTTGAAAATTTGTTTAGCAGTGGTCATCCCAGTGAAATTAAAATCTCTTCTTTATAAGATGTGTAAATAGATGACACTTATCTACTAGCTAAGAGATGAAGCATCGGATTGACTGGATCTTACCCTATAAACTAAAATGTTATTTCAAATTGGTTGGTGGTGACATCTTAATTATAGCATGGACATTGGATAGATAAAATTTAATTCACCTATGAGACATAATGAAGCCAAGTAAATTTATTGAGGTTACTCCAAAACACATTTATTTGGATTGAGTCTAAATTTGTACTCATGTAGTCTTTTAAATATCCTACATAGTACTTTTGGATGGTCACCTCTAGTCTTGGATTTTCCTAATATGTTGTTGACATATTCTTCAACAATATCATGCATCATATCATGGAATATTATAGTCATGGCCCTTTGATATGTAGCTCTAGCATTCTTAAGACCAAATGGCATTAACTGATAACAAAATGTTTCCCATGGAGTGGGGAACATTGTTTTATGTTGGTATTGTAGTGTTATTTTGATCTAGTTGTATCTTGAAAAGCCATCCATAAGTGAAAGAATTTCATAACGCATTATGGAGGTGATGATCATATCAATATTAGGAAATGGAAATTCATCCTTAGGACAAGCTTTGTTCATGTCTCAAAAATTAGTATAGATTTAGATTCCTTCAGGATTTTTGCTAATAGGCACAACATTAGATATCCATTTTGAGTAGTCAATGGACCAAATACATCCTACTTATAAGAGTTTTTCCAACTCTTTCTTTACTAAGATAGTAATATGAAGATGCATCTTACGTATCTTTTTTTTCACCAGTTTAGCATCAGGATTGATCACAAGGTGGTGCAAAACCAAGGTGGACTCCAAACATGCCATGTCAAAATAAGGCCATGCAAAGATACCTACAAATTATCTCAATAGAGCTATAAATACTTCAAATTCCTCCTCAGTGAGGGACATGCCTAATTTTATCTATTTTGGGTCCGATGGAGTCCCAATGTTTAACTCTATTATATATTTGACTGTAAAAGTCAAACCATCTTCTAAGATATTAGGCAAAGACTTGAACAATTGGACTATATTAGGGTCCTCTGTTAAGACTTGCTCTTCAACATCTCTTATGTATGATGAATATGAGTCCCCTAATGGGAGAGTTAGCCATATGAAAAAAATAGTTTAAAATTCTTTAAAATTTTGATCAAACAATTTTTATTATTCAAAATTGAACTTGGATCCATAGGCAAGTTCATCATTGGTGGTTCCTAGTCTAAATTTGAAGAAGAAGAATGAACACCCCCATCTAATGGTGCTTGAAACAATTTTTCACCATTAAACTAGCATTTATCTTTACTTTTTCCCTAGTTAAAAAGTGCCTCAAAGAGGTTTTCACTTTGGGACCTCAATGTTTTATTTATTTGTTTTTGGATAAAGGTTTTCACCCGCTCTCCAAAATAGGCTTTAGGATCTAATGTAATTGAGAATCTTGATTTATGATCTCCCAATAGAAAATTGTCTCTAAGGCCTAAAAAGTCACAGAATGCCTCATCATTCTAAAACTCATCAATTGACAAATTGGATTCTTTTTAGACCCAATATATCAATTGGGGATAGTATAATGGCAGTGGGTTGTGATGAATAACTAGGGTAAGGGTAAAATGGTATTATTATCAAATAGGTGAGTCTTAGATAGGTCATCAAAGGTGAGGCTATGATCATACTCTGGTTCACTATCGACATCATCATCACTAGCCACTAGTGATGGAACTCGAATAAGATATGTAGGGTCACCTCTAGGTTGTTTAAATATAAGTCCATAAGGTCTTTGTTACTTATATAAATTGGCTCAATGGTTCCTTGTTGACTTATTCTGAGGCATCTTCCTTCATACTATTGATGCTCCATGATCCTATTGGGAATATGATACTTTGTACTTTTATAACAACCAACTTGGTTGTCATTATAAAATCATGATTCATCCCCTTCAAGAGGGTCTAGTTCTAGGCTAGATGTTGATACAAACGACAGGTCCCCTATCTTTGTTTCTTATTCATGTGTAGGGTATTTTTAGGTCATCCAAAGGTCTTTAGATTCTGAGGAAGATTGATAATATGGAAGGTATCCTGGGTCACATATTCCCATGGGCTATTATCTAAAATGGTGAAATGATTAAAAGCTTTAAGAGGTGGTATGTGGGAAAGGGAATTCAAGGTATTAGTTTCTATGCAATTATCCTATGGAGGATCAATAAGTATGCCCTTTACTTTATCCTACTTGGAACTTGGATTCATGTCATATTGGTAATTTTAGATTTGAAACTCTACCTCAAGATGTTTATAGTGTTCATATGGGTGTAAATATCCTAGACTATCCACTTCCATCCTTGAGTGAGAGAACTTGATATATTGGTGCAGCGTTGATGGGACTGCATGAATCTCATGTAACCAAGGCCTTCCTAAAGCATATTATATGACAACTTAAGATCAAGCACATGGAAAATTTTATCATGGGTCAAAGGCCTGATGATAGCTAATAAGCTAATGGTGCCTTATGATTCTCTTTCTTGATTATCATAGGCTTTGATAGTTATCATTTATATATAGAGATCTACCATTCCTTACCCAAGAAGCTTGATGAGATTTAGAGACACTATGTTGAGGCTTGATTTATTGTCTATAAGGACAAGTTTCAATTTATGCCACTTTATATATACTTATATGTATAATGGATTATTATGGAGCGGGCCAAGGGAAGACATATCATTTTGGTTGAATGTGCCTTGTTAGGCTGAAGCTCGGTGTCCAACCAAAGCTTGAAATTTATTGTGAGATATGTCATTGGAAATAATTTATTGGGTTAAAAACTCATTCAAAATGTTCTTTTGGATTTTTTTATGTTTGTATCAAATCTAAAATATAAATTTGTGCTAGTGTCTTCTATAATTATTCCACAATATCAAACTTATTATGTTAATCATTGTTGAATGGTTTGTTCCAAGGCTAAATGGTAGGCAAAGTGGTAGATGGTTGTGGGCCTGGGATAGTAATATTTTACCTTTGAGTTGTGATTACATAATTGGGATTAGATGATGGACCATAATTTCTAATAAGTGTTGGGAATGGTGTGGGACTAAATAGGACAAGTTTCAGTTGTTGATGCACTTGTATATGGTCACGTGGCAAGTGTGAGTTATTAATATAACGTCTAAAAGTGGAAGTCCCAATTTATTGGTTAACCTGTGTGTGGTCTCAAGTCAAATAAGGATTTTCCATGTAATTTAGTTGAGTGGTATTGTTTATAAATGATCTATATTGATTAGTTCTTAGTCTAGGATTAATGGAGATGGTATTAACACTACCCCCTACAATATGACCTGCAACCCTATTGTAGTTATATGCAATTGCATGGTAGGTTTGTTGGTTATTTCCATTCTGACCTTATTTTTGTCCATTGTTCTAAAATTTTGGGTTCTATTATTGATTCTAATAATTCAACCAGTTTGACCTTTGATTTTGATACTATTGATTTTATTGTTGCATCGATCAGTGTTGTTATTGGTATTGTTGATTGTTATGCTACTACTATGTGTTATGATGGGGAAAGGGGTTTTGATAAATCCCAAGAGTTTGATTAGAGGTGAAAGCACCATTATCTAATGTTATCTCCCCATTCTCCAACATATTCTCAATTAAATGATTACTTTGCACACATCTTCATAGATTATGCCTTTTAACCTGATGATATTCATAGAATTCATTTTCATGGTACCAATCAGGATAAGGAATGCCTTATGGATAATGCTTTGGTATAGGCCAACTAATTATATTATAAGTGTAAAGTTTATTAAATACAAACTCAATAGGCTCTCTTAGGTCACTAAAGACATCACACGTAGGCATAGTTCTCCTTGGAGGAGGGTTTATAATGATTATTGCATTTGTTACATAGGTCTTGGTTGTTGTGCTTACAACATTGGTTGGAGAGATTTTTGGATAGGATTAATTTGAAAAGATGGTTCAAATAATTTTTTCAATGTTTAGACATGACGTGACTTGATTACTCCATTACCCACAACATTTCTATTATAGTTGAATTGCTTTGGTCTACCTTGGTTATTAGCCTATGTTGGTTGTGATACTTGCACTTGGATTGGATGTTGGTTTTGGCCACTTCATTTATTGGTACCTTTATTTTGATTAGTTGATGTAAGATTGATGATCCCTTTATTAATAAGGGCTCACTCAATCAAAAATCCTTTATCTTTGATCTACTTGAAAGTATGTGCACATTGTAGTTCTAGATGATAATCTATCTCATTATGAAAATTTTTAGTGAACATAATGGCTAATTGTTTAGATGGTAAACTATGGGTGAATTAGTTTGAAAGGGCTCTCCATCACTGTAGATAACTTGCATAACTCTCACCAGTGTTTTGTTTTGCTTGTATTAAGTCAACCAATGAAATCTCATGTTTGATATTATAGGAGAAGTGTTGCACAAACTTATTAGAAAGATCTTCAAAATTTGTTATTGAATTCTTGGGCACCTTTAGGAACCAATCCAAGGCTTGTTCAGCCAAGCTCCTTATAAATAACAACAAAAGGTATATATCGTTATATGCCACTAGTTAACATGCAACAAAGAATTCGGTTAAATGGGCCTTAGGGTCACCTTTCCCTTTGTATTTGTCAAATTTTGATGGTTCATATCTTGGAGGAAATGGTATTTTTAATTACTCTATGTTGAATTGATAAGAACACACATCATCTAACTTTAAATTTTTAGTCTATTTCCTAGCTTTAATGGTAGTAATTACATCCTTCATCTTTTGTAATTCTTAAGATATGAAACTAGATGGAACATTGGTTTAAGAGAGAATATTGGTTTGCATAGATGATTGGGAGGTCACAAGTGGGAAAATTTGAGCAAGGTATGATGGAGATATCTATTGGGGTATATTGGTTAGGTTGGGAAATGGACTAGGAATATGAATACATGGATTAGGATGTACTTGAAATTACACATTTGGTTGTGTGATATTTTAGTTTGGGTTGGATATGAAGGTTTGAATTAGAGGATTTTGTGGTTGGGATGGAGGGATATAACTATACTATGCCTACTATGGTTGAAAAGGGACATGCTACCAACTAATCAAACCTTGTTATTAAGTGGGAACTTGTGGACCAAGACCCTATCTATAAACTTGTGGTACATTTTGAACCGATTATTGTCTAGTAGGTACTTTAGAAACATGGGAGCCTCCTTGTTGGGAATTCAAATCATGATGAAGATTTGGCATCTATCGCTAACCAATATTTACATGTTTTTGACTAGTCATCATTTGGTTTTGGGTTGGTACACTAGTATGCAACTAAAGAGGTATTTTTGTCACAACCTGAAGAGGTAAAACATTAGTTACCCCTTGTTCAGATAGAAATACATTCATCCTATATTATGTTTGTACACTACATTGTGCCTACTGTTATGGAACACTACTCGTCACTTGTTGAGGAGGAGTAGGATTCATCATATTCTATTATTGAGGCATGACATTGGGTGTTGTTTGACTACCTAATCCTATTGGTTACACAGTTGATGAAGTAGTTAGTTGAGGTTGGGATGTATAAACTCCTATTCCCTAATTTATAGAACCACTTACAGTGTTAACTAAAGGAACATTTTGTTGACTAGTTGTTTGTATGTTAGTACCACTTTGATTTGGATTAGATGTTGCTTGTACATTATCCACTATAATTTTCTCATTATTTTAAGTAGAAGCAAAAGACACTTCTTCAATAATGGGCATATACAACAAGTTTTCTATCGAAGTGTTTTATATGAATGGGTCTAAACTCTGATTATCTTGACCTGTTAACTCCATCAAAAATCTTATTGAAGGAACTAAGTCAATAAGAGGTTTGCTCACCATGGTCATCAGATTGGAATTTCATGCTAGATTTAGGTAGGTTTGATATGCCATCTGCATTTGGCTAAAGTGGTCTTCTATGAGGTTTTCCCCTCTATTAGGCATATTAGGGTCCTAATATGTTGTTTGGACTAGAGCAAAGGATCGCTAGAAGAATCCTATTGATCATAAATTATGTTATGGGGCATTCTTACTAGGCTTGGTAAATTCTCATGGGGGAAGTCTGTTGGAAACTTGGCCCCTACCTCTATGGCTCAAAATAAATCTTGTCTTTGTTCTTCAAAAAATGATGCTCAAATAAAAATGGATCATAATTGGAAGGTATATTAATAGAGTGTGACTATTTAAGAACTAGTTCATTAGTTTTGGGTATTATAGCTAGGTATTATGTAGTTTGTTTTTGGTTTTGTTCTAAATAAGGTGGTGTATTAACCACATAGTTAGCCAATGGATCTTGCATTTGTGCCCCTAATTGAGTATTATAATATGGATACAAATATATCTCAAGAAATATTATTTACATAGGGGTCTTGCACCATTTCTTCTTGTGTAACCACATTACTAATCCCTTGATTGTACATGAGTCCACTACGAGTGTAGGAATATATGTTGGGATCCATAGTAAATGTTTTTGCAATAAAAAGGTCAAATATTTATACAAACAATGCCTAAAAGTTGATGTTTAAACTTGGTCTAGATTCATCAAAAGGATCAAAAGGTTTGTGAAAATATTTGTGAAGAAATAAGCTAGTGTTAAGTATCTAATGCTTCACATCTTACACAAAAAGATTAAGTAAATGAACCAAAAATTGAAATAACAAACTCTAAGGTCAAAGTGTTTTAAATCATTCTAATCTAGGAAACTAAAAATTGCTAGGTCTTTTAGCCAAAACACAACATCAAAAGCGGGCTTACACAAGACATACACTAGGACTCTTAGCCAAACAGTGTCAAAAACTAGACTTTAAAATAGATGAAAGTTTTAATCTAATGGATTTGAAACTCTTCTAACAAACACTAGGCATTTGATTCTTGGACATGGACTCGATCAAATAGGTATAAGATATGAAACAAAAGGCACTTTAGAGATAGTTTGTTTTCTCACAAATAATGGTATAACACTTGGTTCTTTTGAAAAATAAGCTAGACAAAAAGTGAACAATGTAATTGTGCTAGACAAAGGTTCACAAAGGTATACTCAGATTGGTTTAAAAATGTAGGAATAAATTTGAAATCTATGTAAGAGTGCCTATGAAATAATATATAAAATGTTTTGGGCAGCATAATAACACTAGACTACCCAAAAGATGTGACAAAATGCTTGTTTCAAAAAATCTCTAAGGCAAAGATAATGTCTCACAAATTTGATAGTATAACACTACCTTTCTTTACTCATAATTTTATGGTGCATAGACTTAAAGTGAAAGTGTTTAGCACAAAATGATTGAAGTCTATCAAGTGGTGATAACGATCATGAGTCTTAAAAAACCTTCAACCTAAATTGTAAATTGAACCTAAATTCCCTCAAGTTTAGTGCAAATGATGAACCCACTTAACATGTCAACCCTATGAACTTATAAAGGTGAAAATTTGAATTTAGATTATAATGGACTTAAACAACTTTGGTAAAGGTTTATAATCAATTGGGTAGCATAACTATGCCAAAGTGGATGATATGACTCCAAGTTTTGATGAATTTTGAACAAGGTAAATTGATGATTTCTCACAAATTTGACAACATAACACTACCTTGTTCAAACAAAATTGGGGACCATGTGTTTGGTTTGCATTATTTGTTGACACCAAGTTTTAACTCCAAAAAATACTTTTAATCTAGGACAAAACCAACTAATTAATCTCCCTTAGATCCTAAACTGACAAGGTTTCTTGGTATTGTTGAAATCCATTAATATACATCATTTGAGAGGATTTTAAGTGTTTATCTAAAAGTAAATGTCCATTATATAGTAGGGTTTTTACACCCCCCACTTCTCTCAAATGATATTTCTATGACATGGACCTTGAGGCACACCTTGCACCAATAACATTTTTGTAGCAAGTGGGGATTTATCTAAGATCTAAATTTTTTTGAACCTTCTGGGGGAATCAATTGCACAATAAATTTTACTTTAGACAATGCAAAAGAAAAGCATAGATTTTGGGTTTGTATCATTTGGATTATTTTAAAAAGGTCTAATCCTTTTTAAAACCACTATATCTTTCTATTTACTTAGTGGAGTACGATGTCCAAAGTGCCACTACATCCCATGTGCAACTCTAATATGGAGCCAAATGAAGTCAATGCTGAGAGATGAAATCTTGAGTCAAAGCTTCCCTAAATAACTCATGGGAGGTAATGATGTCCCCCTCACAAGCCAAGTTTTCATGAAAATAAAAGACTAATAGAAATACTTTAGGGTCATTTTCAAGGTCACCCAAACATTGATGAGTTTTTGGGGAGTGCTTTAGATGAGATTCTTTCTAAGCCTTGGACTAGGATTTTTGTAATAGGAATGACACTTTTGATTCCAAGGGTTCCCTAAAGGGGAAAAATTCAAGATAATACATGCAAAACCCCTCTCTTTGTTAAACAAAATTAGATCAAATAACTATTGAAGATAAAAATGACAAGTGTGTTCAATTTTAAGCCCAAATGAAAGATTTGGTGGTGTTCATTTGACCCCTTGGTATTAATTTGTAACTTTGAAAGCTAACTATAAGATTTACGCAATAACACCTTAAATAATTTCATTAAGCACAAAAAAAATATTCCTAATTCATTTAAAAATCATGCCAAAGATGTCTTAATATCATGTTTTAACAAGTTCCAAGTCTGTTGGTTACCTATCTACCCTTAAGGCATCACCCCAAAAGCAAATATGTTAGATTAGAAACATTTTAAATAGATTTTAAAAATTTTGTGAAAAATATATAAAACTTGAAGTTAAACTAATGTCAAATTCTAAAGATTTAGGAGAAAACATGTGGTTTTAAAAAAAATCATCCAAAATGGAGTTTGTATGACCCCAAACCAAGCATTTTAAAATGGCCTATTAGCTCTCAGGTTTGTGTTTTTAAGAAAATGTTGTTTTTACAACTAATGATAGTTACACTTACTAACTAATTATGGTTATATAACTAAAAATGATTATACCAAAAATGATTGATTATGGCTATGCCAACTGATGATGGTTTTACTAATCAATGACGGTTACTGTGTAAACACGTGACAAAAAAAATGGCAAAATAAAGTTAGAAAATCAAATTGT
The DNA here is from genome assembly GCA_037957365.1 of Torreya grandis. Classification (NCBI taxonomy): domain Eukaryota; kingdom Viridiplantae; phylum Streptophyta; class Pinopsida; order Cupressales; family Taxaceae; genus Torreya; species Torreya grandis. Next base: position 129,105 of record JARHVA010009094.1, on the reverse strand, counting down.
GAAAGTTGTAATGATCCAAATGAAGATTTTAAAGTTTTAAAATGATCTTCTTCATTTTTGGGATGCATTTTGTCCCATCAGGCATGCCATATGTGATCTAAGAATTTGACTCAAGAGAGGATGGTTAGTATCGTGTTAGTTTTAAAATGAAAACAAAATGAAAGAAACACACTAACTAGCATAACATATTTAGGCCTAAACACTAGGGAGAGTTTAGTTAACAAACATGAATAAAAAACACAACTAAAATGAAAAATAAACCCTCTTTTACCTTCCTTAGATGTTCTAAAATGCTTGTTGTAGTACCTTGCTCAGCTTGTGCTCATAAAGTCTTCATCAAAGGAGGCTTGGCTATCTCCTCTTCTCCTTGACAGCTTGTGGCTTTGGCTTGGCTTGGATTGGAATCAATTTGGCATGGTAACACTAATTTCAATAGATTTTGGAATCATTTGTGCATTATAACTTTGCATTATCAAGACTTAGAAATGATGTTTATGGCCTCTCTATTTATAGATTTTTGAGATTGATTAGAATTAACTTGAACCATCTATCTCAAGATTGAGATGTGTGTCTAAGGATTAATCCAATTATGTAATTACAATCAATAAATAGGATCATAAATATTTGGGATAGAGGAGAAATTAAGAGGTATGGAGGGAATTGATGAGGTATGGGAGACCCATAATCCTTATATTTGTGGCATTTATGTCATAGGGATGTCTTCTTAAGAAATGAGGTCACTTGATGATGCAGATATTCAATATTCATTTCTAAAAATAAGTATTCAACAAGTTTCCATGGAATTCTTAATTAGGCTCTAATTTGGTTTAATTATCTCTTAAGCATGATTAAGTACTTTATGCACAAATTACTCAAATTGATCAGAATACCTTGTTATTGGTCTAAAATTTAACTGGATTAAAATTGGAAGTTGATGTCAGATGCATTGAATCTATTATCCCATTTAAGATGTTACCAATATTAACTAAGGCAAGTGTCTTATGCAATAAATTTGATATAAAAGAGTAATCTAGAGCACCTAGGTGCAAAATTGGCATTTTGACTCAAAATGATCTGATTAAAGTTAGCTTGCCCATAAATTTTATTGCCTTATTTAATGATATCCTATCCAAAATCAACACTTGAATATATCGATTTCAACTCATTTAGCATGTTTTAGTGTTTTTAGGCCCAATTGTGTATTTTGGTGGAAATTGGTCAAAAGCCTAGTTAGAGGTTATTGATGGCCAGATTTAGGTGTCCATAGAAAAAAGTCTTCCACCAAAATAACCATATATCAACATCCTAAAAATATGGATCTTTTTGATAGCTTAAAACGATGTAGGAGAAGAGTGATAATATAGCAACTCACCCATAAAATAACTAAGAGAGGTGACTCTTATTTTCAATTCTATATAAATACAAGGATGTTAATCTTCATTATAAACTCCTAACATAAAGGAATATATAATCAAGATACCTACATCAACTACAAGAATATTTACACCACACTAGGTGGTGCCAAACTAGAATGGTCTTAATAGGATTCCTAATTCTAGGATCTGTGTATCTAAGACACAAAAATAAGAATAATTACTTAAGTGAGAAGTAATCTATGCTATTAAAACACTCACAACATAAAACACAAATGGTGAAGGTGATTCAATGAAAATATAATCATACTCGAGGTGTTCAATATAAAGATAAAAAATATGGTAGGAAACTCTAGTTCACAATTCAATAACTAAGATATGAACTCATCTACCTAAACACTGTACACAACCATCACTAATGAGATACTTGATAACCAATCATTTAGTAACTCTAGGGGGGTATTAATGCTCTAATGGTACACACTTAATATACCTCATACACATTCTTAATTCTCCTGTCTAATAAGTAGAGGGATACAAAAATGATAATGGACTCATTAGGTCATAGAGTTTAAGCCATAGATTTGATACTACATGTGAAAACCTCTCAAGTTATAAATTTATAAGTAAAATTTAAGATTGTATCACATAATACATGATCAACAAAAACTATGAAACCCAATAAAAGGTGATCCAATCAAAAGATAACATGTGGCAAAGTATCACAGTAGTCTGGTCCATTAAAAGTTTCATATAACAAAGTTATGTGATAATGTGAACCAATGAAAGCTTACCACTTGTCAATATAGTAGAGGTCCCAAAGGCACATCATCCTAAAACAAAGGAGGTTGAGCTATGTAATATTGAAAGGAGGAATAAACCAATTAGAAGATGCCACTGGGTATAATATCATACATGCCACCCAAATAGCCTAATATTTGAAATAATAGGTTGGAACACATGAAAAAACACCAAATGTCAATCACATGTCAAGTATGACACCTAAATGGAATATAGGTATCCATGAATCATTAGTTTTTGGTATGAATTGAATGATGATGGGGGCTCATTTTATTGGTTATAAAGCCAAGTCACTTCAAGAAGAATTCAAGCCTATAATGAAAGGATGCATGGAAAAACCAAAAGTAGTGATAGGATGATTTCCAAAAGTGGATTTTTGAATCCATTAGAACAAAACTAAAAATCCACCCAAGATTTAAGTCAAGGCCAGTTAAAGATAATTTTCATTTATGACTCATATCTTTTAGTTTAAAATTCTAAAAATCTATAGTTTAAAATTTTTTGTATCAAGGATTTGCATTCACCTTTGTTGTCTGCTAGAGAAATCTAAAGTATTTTGTGTTATTCACTAAAACTCATGTTCATTATTTCACCATTAGAGCAATCCACAATTTTATTTGATGGAAAATTTATAAACCATGGCTAAAGTATGAGCATCCAGAGCCATCAAGGGAGATTAGGTTCCATTCCTCTATTCGTATGGAATGAACATCATCTTCTAGGACACTAGTTTCAATTCCATTTCATTATCCATTAAAGAAAAGCATTAAAATGATTTATTATACCATGTGGAAAGGAATAAAAATAGGGACAATGACAATTAGGAAGACCCTAATGTTGTATAATATACGTTAGATATCTTAGCACTCAAGTTTACAAGTTTTCATAAGGTTGCATCCAACCCATAGGTACTCCCCTATGTGGACTTAGTCCACCAAATGTTTATTCAATCTAAGTGTGTAGATAATATGATTAAGTCTTTAAAATTGGGTAATGACATTTTCCATATCTAAGTTATCCTTTCAAGCTTATTATGATTTTCCTAGGCCTAAAATTACTTAAAATCAGTAAACTATCACCCAATGGCTCAAAACACACAACATCAGAGAAGTTTTGAGAGCTTGGGAAGAAAACCAAGGGAGGTTTGTCTAAAAATATAAGATTAATCAAATACCCATCACCCAATTCAAAAAGTTGGTAAGAATGGGGATGGTTATGATGAATAGGTTGCATGGAGATGAGGATACTAACCATGTAAATGAGAAGTGGGTTACACTTTTATCCATGATCATAGATGATTCCATGATTCCCCCTATAGGAGAGATAATTTCTTACAACTTGGCCACCCAAATTAAGAAGATTATGGCCAACCAATGAAATCATTTCTATACGATGTCCTACTTGGTTGATGTCATCTGTGCTACCCTAAATTTTCCTAAATTCACTAATTGGGATCAAAAATTGAAGTGAATTATGCCCCAGGTCTTCTTAAAAGTGAGAATTTACAAGTACAAGTAGGAAATGAAAGCCATTGCCAATCATTTCCACCCCATTATATATAAGACCATCCATGAGAGGACTATACCTAGGTTATCTGAATAAATTAGGGCAACACTCAACATATTAGGAGCTTACTATTATTATAATGACTACATAGTAATAAGGGTGGTAGGAATCAAGATAGCCCCCTTTAGGCTACCAACCATAGTGCCAGACAAGCTAGCCAAAAAAAATATCATCTTCTAGCTACTCATAAGGGTAGATGGATTATGTAAGAATAAGAAAAAGGGACTAGTCCATTCTCAATTATCCAACATTAGATGATTTAAGTTTGAAAAATGGAACTCAATTATGGTTTCTACCAAGTAAATTCCCACCTTTGGTTTGGAGAAGTACACCAATAAGGAATGGCACCCTACACATTTACTGTTCAATCATTATATCAAGCATAAGGTAGCCTTGAGCATTACATACCATCACAAGCCTAAATATTTAGACTAATTATACATCAATAAGACCAATGACACCAAGGTGAAGGAGAGATTGAAGACTTATATTATCTCATAGGTAAAAGGGAGGTTGGATGATGTAAGGTTTTTCCCAGTTTTTTAACACCATTATACTTAGGCATGAACATCAACATCTATAGTCCATACTGCTAGTGCTGAAGAGGAAAGGCTGACTGATCCAAAACTCAGTTAAGGAATATTTTAGGCATTATCTCCCACTTTGGATAAGGGAGGGGATGATGCATGAAATAATATTGGGTAGGCTTCTACTTGAGGATCCCCATCTATCAGTCCATCCCAAGTACAAACTTCTACTTTAATTCATGTAAGAGCTTCAATAAAGGCATCAACTACATCTATTCTAACACCAATAACTTCAGTATCAGGTTTACCTACCTTTCTTCCTTATAGGGGAAACTAAGTATAATAGGTTAGGATCATGTCTATTTACCTCCTTATTTCTTCTATAAGCAACCTTTGAACATAATTTTGAGCCCCCAAATTTGGGCCATGTGAACCTCTTTCCATACCGTCCCCTCACTAGACCTATAATTAGGCCTGTAATAATGACATTACCCACTATCAACCTTTTCACTATATCATTCACTTATAGGGTCTCCTTAATGGAAAATTTACCCCTAGTTATTCCTAGACTAGGTCATTAACTACCTAAGAAGATGCCCATTATTGTCATCCCCTAAGTTCCCTTGTTCATAACTAGTGCTTCATCTAGCACTAGTTCTTATTCATCTTCATGAGTGATGCACTCCACTTCATTCCCCATATCTACATTTGTCTTGGTCACATCCACCATTACCTCCCACACTTCTAGTTTCCAAGGTTTGACACTAGTTCAACCATTACGTCCAACATCATAACCTCCAATTGGCTACTCAAATAAATCATGGATTAAGAGATGTAATTAGCTATAATAAAAAACCCAAATTTGGTCATAATTGACCCTCTATAGGTCATGTTAAATTTTTACAAGGATGGGGAAATGAATAAGGTGACCAAGCAGAAGGTCACCTAACTAGACCAAAAAATTATGTCTGATTGAGCTAACTAAGACAAAGAAAGCTAGGCCAAGCCAACAATAATATTATGAGGAAGACCCCCTCTCAGCTCTTCAAGCAACTATGGACGTCGTTTATAAATTAGTATAAGTAGTATAATATATAAAAAATTACCTATGGTAGTAGCACAAAGCCACATTATTGAAAGAATGGGATGTGGGAGAAATTTTTGACATGTTGAACACCTTAGCCCAATACAAGGTAAAGGGAAATGAAATATACAATAGGATCCTGAAGGTAGATGTTACATATGATAGTAAGATAATCAACTTGTTGAAATTGATAATGTAAGGAAATTACTTAGATAATTCACAATAATAGAATAATATATGATAGAATTAAGAGCAAAATAAGCAAATCCACAATAATAATTGGCAAAAGAGTAGAATACTTCAGTATTATGACTTATCCAATTTGAGGGGGTAACCTCCAAAATAATGTAATAAGAATATAATTGATAATATCATGATAAAAGATTCACCACTACCTCCTATATATACTCTATTTAGCCATGGTTATTCCATAGGCCAATCATACTAAGAACATCAAGAAATACAACAAGCTAATTTGAAGATGTGTAAGTCACAAGTCAGCCACACATATCCCTAGACATACTATAGGTTAAGGGAATAACATTCATCCTTACCTTAAAAAAAACATTATCCTCATAATTTAATCAAACTGAGATGTTTATGTAGGAATGCCTCATCCTCCCATGTTGCATCTTTAAAATTTAGATTCTTCCATTTGATCAAATACTACTTAATAGGTCTGGTCCATAATTACTTACTGCACATGTGAAGTATCTTCTCAAGATCTAGAATGAATTTGCCTTCATATAATTTAGGTAAATAAATCTAAGTGGAAAATTTCTATCTAGTTAATTTATTCAAGCAAGATACATGGAATACTAGATGTATGTCAGTGGTTGGGGGTAATTCTAACTTATAAGTCACACTACCAATTTTCTATAAAATATGGTAAGGGCCATAATACTTACGTGATAACTTGTTATCTTTTTTCTATTACTTCAAATAAATTTACTTATATGGATGTAAATGCCAAAATACCCAATCACCCATGTCAAAATGATACTCGCTACGGTGTTGATCTATTTGTTGATTCATTTGATTTTGTGCCATTGCTAAATTCTCTCACAAACTGACTAGCACCTCCTATTGATGGTGAATGTGTTCCTCAATATCTTTAACCTTAGTATTCACTATCAAAACTAAAGTTATGGATGGGGGATGATACCCATACAATTCTATAAAGGGAGCCATCTTGGAATAAGTGTGAAAATAAGATTTATACCACCATTTAGTAGGTGGCAACCAATGAACCCATTTATCCTATTCATTAGAAACAAAATAAGGAAGATAACCTTCATGACTTTTGTTGAATACCTATATTTTTCCATCATATTTAAGTTGATCCAAATAGGTACCTAAACATGCAAATTTTTTAGTCTAAAAATTATTAGTAAATATGGGATATCTATCACTTACAATGATCTTTGGAATGCCATTCAATTTTTGAACTATATTGAGAAAAGTAGAAGCTAATATACTAGAAACAAATGGTTGTGATAAGGAGTAAAAAAGATCATACTTGGTGAGTCAGTCCAAAAATACCATGATAAAAAGTTTACCCTCAAACATTGGTAACCCCATAATTAAATCCGTGGAAACCTCTTCCCAATGATAGCTAGGGATGGATAAAGGCTGCAAAAGACTTAGGGTCTTAATGGTTTCACCTTTATTTTATTGGTATAGCATGATTTTAGCCACATATATTTCAACATCCCCTTTGAGTCCTCAAAATAAATCTTGTTTGATTCTATGATATGTTTTCAAAAATCTTGAGTGTCCTCCAAGTGGAAAGGCATGAAGTTTCTGAAGAATTTTATGTTTGAGGAGAGAATGCTTTCAAAGGTATAATCTATCTTTATACCATAATGTGTTCTCCTTCCATTTAAAATTTTTAGATTCATTATAACCTTGCTAAATATTGTGAATCAAATCCTTTGTAGCACTATCATTATCCCATTCTGATCTTGCTTCCTCTAGCCAATCTACCTACCACATGGTCATGGTGCATAACAATGCCTTGACTAATTCATCCTGCTAAGAGAGGGAATATACTACCAAATTCTTTTTTCATTTATTATAAAGTATTTCAAAATCATATCCTAATATTTTAGATACCCATTTTTTTATTCTTCAGATGACAAGCATTATTTCAAAAAATATTTGAGGCTATCATGATCAGTTTTTACCTAAATGTAATGACCCATCAGATACAGTCTCCATTGCTTTAGTACATGTAGAATATCCATCATCTATTTCTCATATATTGGTTTGAGCATATTTTTTCCCTTAATTTGGAAACTTTAAAATTCTAATGGTTTACATTCTTGCGTGAGTACAACCCCAGGCCATATCCTAATATATAACACTCCATAATAAAAGTTTTTGAAAAATTAGGAGTAGCCAAAATTGGATTTGTGCACATAACCATTTAAAACTCTTCAAATGCCTTTGTCACTAAATCAATCCACTTAGAGTCTTTATTTAGTAAATAGGTGAGTGGGGCTAAAATTCTACCATAATTCTTTTATAAACCTATGATAGTAACCAGTTAGCCCCAAAAATGTGGGGAGGTTCTTGAGGGTATTGGGAACTTGCCACTCCATCATTGCTTGGATTTTATTAGGATAAAATTTCACTCCATGTGAAATAATATGACCTAATTACTCCACATCTTGGACACCAAAATCACATTTGGAAGGTTTGTCATAAAGATTTCATTATTCTAGAACTGAAATCACCTATTTCACATTCTTCAAATGGTCTTCCAATTTTTTTTTGTAGATGAGGATATCATCAAAAAAACTAATACAAACTTTCTCAAAAATAGCCTAAAAATAGTATTCATTAAACTCTAAAATGTAGATGGTGTATTTATGAGGCCAAAAATTATGACCAGAAATTCATAATGGTCTTTGTGAGTTTTGAATTTTTTTAGGTATGTCCTCATTATAGATGTAAATCTAATGATATCCAGAGTAAAGATCTAACTTGGTAAAATAAATCACAACATGCAATTCATCTAGAAAATAATCAATTACTAGAATAGGAAACTTATCTTTGATAGTGTATTTATTGAGTTCTCTATAGTTTAGGATATCCTCCAAATGTCATCATTCTTCCACACCGTGACTACCCAATAAGAATATTCACTTTGACTATGTCAAATGATTCCTACCTCCAACATCTCTTGTACCGTATTTTTAATTTCACTCTTTTGGGGATAGGGATACCTATAGGGTCTGATATTGGGTGGTTTACTTCCTATAATGAGTCTGATGGCATGATCATGTGTACAACTTAGAGGAAGTCCTTTTGACATGCCACCAAAAAAAATAGAATGGTCATCCAACACCTTTTACAAATCAGGATGTGTAGACCCCTTGGTTGAACCTCCATGGAAAATAATCATTTCTACGAATCTTCATCATCTTGTGGGAAATAACATGTTATGGAGATTTAGCCCATAATCCACGTAGTTCAGAAGTACTTCCTTTTGAATGGAACCTCATGAGTAGTTCTTAGAAATTCATCTCAATATTTCCCAAAGTAGTGAGCCATTTCACTCCCAAAACAATGTCAACTCCTCACATGGGAATAACAAACACAGGGGAATCTAACAAATAGTCTCGCATAATAAGCTTAATACTATGACATTTTCTAGTATAGTTGACTACACCACCATCTATAATCATGACCTAGAAGTTTGGAGATGGATACATGAAATAATTCAAAAGAGTAAACAACTTACTATTGATGAAGTTATGTGTACTCCCAAAATCAACTAACACATTCACCTTCTATTTCTTCAAGAACCCCACCACCTTAAGAGTTTGAAAATTACTAATACTTGAAAGTACATGACAATAAATAGTAGGTTGAGAATCTTCAAATTCATCCTTAGGTTCTTTTAACCCTTCTCCTGAATCCTCTTCATATTTTTCCTCATAATTTGTGCCGTTAATGTAAAATAAATTCTTTTCAGCACATCAATGCCCTTTACTCCATTTTCTATCACAACCAAAACAAAAACCTTTTACAAAATTTTATTCCACTTGTTGAGGTGTCAATTTGGTAGGCTGATAAAATGATGGTGCTAGAAAGGTGTGTTCATGAACATTGGTGAAAGGTCTTTGTCTAATCAAATCTTTTCCTCAACCATGCATGCCTTTGGTATGGCCTCAGATATAGTACTAGGATGAAACATGTGAACCTCCAATTGGATTCTATCTTTGAGGCTAACCAAAAATGGGTTAGTAATATTTTCATCAGTGATGTCTACCATACATAAAGAGAGATTTTGAAATTGATGAATGTAGTCCTTGATAGTCCTAGTTTGTCAAAACGTGGCTAGATAACTAATTTGATTTTTAGAAGCATTATTGTGATAGTGGAGCTACAACTCCTCAAAAATACTAACCATGAAATTGAGACACCCTTATTTTTATTTTGATCACACAACCAATGATACTAAATGAATGGCTCAGTTTCTAGATAGAGAAAAGAGAAAGGCCATAACCACTTTTTTTAAACATGGAGTTTGATGTAGATCAAATAAAATTTTAATTTGAGTGAGCCAAGTGAGTGTATCACTACCATCAAACTTTTAAAGGTCCACTTTTGGAAACATTGATTTAGGGCTAAAATTGGTATTGGTATTACTTGGAGTAGGAGAACCAAATTGAAGTGGTGGTGGAGTATATTACAATGACTAAGTTGATAAGTTGGCCAATTGACCAGATATTTGTATTAATTGATCCTTAATGCTATAAAAGTCCCCTCTCAAACCTGTAATGTCCCCTTGAACCATATCAAAATCATATTTTTCACCTTTCCCTATAACTCTGACTTAAATTGTTGAACCCTTATGAAATAGATGGATCAAAAGTGTTAGATTCCATGTCATCATTATGAGGAGTTTTTGGAGTTTATTTATCTTTCCCATGGAAGTGAGTGTTGGACTAGCCATGCACAAATACTAAGAGGGTTTCACACCTAAAAAAATGTATCATTGGAATACACCATTGTGATCATCCCATCGAGATGAATCTAGTGACTGATATTGTGTACAAAGGTGAAAATTTTTGACCCCCAAAAGTATATGAGTAGAATATACTATTGTGATTGGTTCAAAGAGATGAATCCAATGATTACTAATTTGCACAAGGTAAAAAAAAATAGACTTGTTTTTTATTTTTATTCTTTAATTTTTTTACCCAAAAAAAATGTTTTTTATTTTTTTGTAAAAAAACCTCACAAATAAAACTTTGGTGATGAAAAAATCAAATCCTCCAAAATCACAAGTTATGTTTTTTGGCCTAGATGAGTCACAACAATAGAATAATATATGGAATAATTAAGAGTAGAATAATTAAGAGTAGAATGAATAGATCCATAATAATCAGACCTAGATGATTCACAATAATATAATAATATATATGGAATAATTAAGAGTAGAATAAATAGATCCACAATAATAATTGGTGAAAGAGTAGAATAATTTAATATTATGATTGAAACAATTCAAAGGGGAAATGATGCAGGAGCATCTACAATAGCTTCATGGAGGACTAGTTGAGGTCATCAAACATGCAAATTCAAATGATGTTCTAGCGTGATGTTGAATTCAATTTCAAATTCTTGTTTTCACTCCAAATTGTGTTTAGATTTCAAATCTTTACTTTGAGAGTAAATGTAATTGTCAAAAGTGAAAAGTGAAAAGGTAAGAGAGAATCTCCATGTTGGTAGCCAATCTTGGCTTAAAAGAGCAAATGAGGGGAGTGGTTGAAATCTTTCAACTATAAGATATTAGTCTTCTCCAAATTGGTATATTGTTACAAATTAAAAACTGTGTTTTGTCTTGAGCCCAAGATTGGGCGTAAAAGTTAGAGAGGAGGCTCTTAAAAAAAAATATAGCAAAAAGAAAATTCAATCAAGAGGATGAGAGGGACGTAGAGGAGAGGAAGGATAGAGAGGAAATTTACTCTCATTCAAGGGAAGAGATGTAATAAGTTGAATGATTCGGGAAAAGATCAGGCCAGAGAAGGAACTATAGAGGACCAAAAACCAAATTTTGAAATGCAAACTTGGTATTCGTGAAGCTGTGCATCAGCTTGATCTGCTAGGATCAGAAGCACGTATTGCTAATGTTGTTGTTGATCCAGAAGGATGTGTATATCATGAACATGGATGTAGGGTCTGGTCTTGCTTTGAATATGTATGTAGAAATACAAATTGGATATTATTCTTCCATTGGCAAGGATATTCTTTATTTCTTCAGGTGTAGTGTATTGAAGGAACTTGCATAATTATTGTTTTTCATTGGAACGAAGTGAATCAAAATTAATTTGTGAGGTTTATTGACTGTGGTTGGAAGTTGGAGCAATTCAATTATGCTCAAAATAAATTCACCATTCTGACCTCTTTCAAATGATCTGTAAAATGCCTTTTCCCATTCATAATTGTAACGTGGATCACTAGATCTGTAAAGCTAGGGTTTGGTTACTTTAGAGGCTTTATTTCTTCAACAGGTGGCCATGGCGTGGCTGGGTTCTGGCCTCTGGCTGCTTCCTTTTTTTTTTGGCAATTCAATTTTTTTTCATTGTTCCTGTAAATTTTGTCTTCAAAATTTTAGAAGTCAATAAGTTTTTGTCAATGCCTTCACGTGCGACAAGTTTGTAGTTTGAACCTCAGCCCTAAGATGCTTTTATCCTTTCGTAAAAGTCTCCCAGTTGATTTACGACAAAATATTGAAATTTTGCGTTGATTCGTAAATATTCTGTCGAAGCCTATTTATTTGTAAATTTGTTGGCAATGCTTTTGAATTCGTGTTTTATGTCTTTCAAAATTGTACCGAAGCCTGGAATCTTATTTTAATCAAAAATCTTGTCAATGCCCACATATTGGTTGGTTGATAGTTTGGAATGCTTTGACAAACCATAAAATCCATGCCATTAAACTCCCCTATGCCTGGGTCATGACATGTGCATTTTCTCCCAGCAGATAGGCAGTTGCATGTGGGGGTCTTGATAGTGTTTGTTTCATTTTTCATTTTAACTCCCAGTTTGACAAAGAGGACATCTACCTGTTTTGAAAACTCTCAGTGGTCATAAGGGCTATGTCTCTTGTTGTCAATATGTACCAAATGGAGATACACATCTAACAACCAGCTCTGGTGATTGAACATGTATTTTATGGGATGTTACAATAGGCCAGCAGATTTCTATCTTTGGTGGTGAATTTCCATCAAGTCACACTGCTGATAACATGAGTGTATCTATCAATGCTACAATCCCATATAATTTGTTTCAGGGTCATGTGATATGACAACGCATCATGATAAAGAGATACAGTGCATCATTTTGGTATCAGAGCTTAAAGCTCTTGGGATTTAGAAATTGATCATGGTTGCTAATAAGTTGTTGCAGGATTTGAGGAAAGGTATGAGTAATGTTGATATTTGATTTGAGTTTATTGTGGTTGAGAAGCAAATAGGTGAAGAGGAAGGTAGTCAAGCCATTAAGGCTTAAGAGGAGAAGAAGCCAAGGAAGGCTTAGTGAAGAGCCAAGAGAAGCTCTAGAAGAAGAGAAAGTGAATGCTCAAGAGGAATATCCAAAGCAAGGTAAGCTTGGATTTGTGAAATTATTGATATTTTTGATATTGCAAACCATTGACTCAGTGTGAAGCTCATTAAGTAGGATCAAAAGACTAGGATGCAAAAGGCCTAGGTGAGATCAAGGAGATTGTCAATAGACCAGTCAAGGAGAAAAGGCTTGGGTGAGACAAGGGATCAAGAGACCAAGGTGGAAAAGACTTTGGTGAAGATCTTAGAGATGGAAATATTACTAAGAAAAGAGTAGAGTAGCAAGGTACATGAGGGCACCAAGAAGAAAACAAGCATCCAAAATAAGAGAGGTATGAATAGTATTGAAATTGATAAAGAAATTTCTAGTTTGAAGAGAGAATTAGCTAAGATTAAAGATGAATATGAGTCTTCGATGCAGTTGAATAGGCAAGCATGGGTATGGCCAATAAAGAAAAGGTTGAAATGGCCAATAGATCTCCTAAGGAAGAGGAGAAGAAGGAAAAATGAGATTGCCAAGAAGAAGAGAGAAGCCCATAGAGGCTTGAAGAAGATAAGAAGGTTGCCAAGTGAGCACCAAAAAGAGAAAGAGGTGGAGAAGAAGGTTCTCATTGAGGAGAACAAGGGAAGAGAAGAAAGAAAAGATGAAGTGCCAGGAAGAGAACTTGAAAAGATAAGAGTGTTGGTGAAGAGAGCACTCATAGGGACCTTGTGGTCTCTTGTTTTTATAACTAATGTTGTTTTTGCATGGGTAATTGTAGGTATGAGCAGCCTTGTGAAGGTCAAAAGAAAGGCCTTGAAGAATGAAGAGATTGGTGCAAGAGGAGACACCAAGTGCACAAGTGAATTTGCAAGAGAGAGAGAGGTGAGTTTGTTGTTGTTGATAAAGAAGAAGAGATGCATTGGTTAATGCATGAGGAAGGTGTTGAGGAACCCCTACAAGCAAAAGAAGAGATGGAAGATGAAGATGAATTACATGATGCCATTGAATGCCAAGAAGATGAAAGAGAATAGCCAAGTATAAAGGAAGAAGAAAATACAAATAATCAAGAAGTTATGCAAGTCAAAGAACTAATGGAGCAGCCCATTAAGGAGGTAAAGGTGAATTCCAAAATTGATTTTTGTTATTCTTATAAGCATGAAGCTGATAATGTACAAGTGCAAGAGTTAAGGAAGATGATAGATCCCTCAAAAAGAGAATTTAACCATGGATATGTGATACCTAAATGGTGGAAGAAGCAAACTCCCAAGCAATAGGAAGTGTTGGTCAAAGAGCATGGATGCAGGATGCCTACATGGTTTGAAAAGACAAATGATGAGAAGGAGAAACAAGTATGGGTGCCTAAGAAGGGAAAGAGAGAAGATGTGAGTGTTGAGGCAACAACACCAAGAAGTCAATGGAAGAGGATTGAAGGTGATTCAGGCTACCAAGAGAATGAAGATGAGAAAGAAAACTTCTCAAAGAATAATGAGGTAGGGCATGAAGATATAAAGATGAAAGGTAAGTCAATTGCTTGAAATGAATGGGATAATGATGTTTTTGAATCATTTAATGATCTTTTTATGGAAAATAAGGTATGGAAATTGTCTATGAAGACTAATATGCAGCAAGGAGAGAGTTCCAAGAAGATGGATGATGAAAGTGGAGATGTGAAATCAGTTCACATGTTTGAAAAGAACAAGGAGACACAAGGTAATAGTGTTCCTATTGTTTTTGATAAGTATATTGATGTTGATGAAGAAGTTGGTTTATGTGAAGACAAGCTAAGAAGAGATGAGATAAGAGGTAAAGGGCAAGTAATACTTGTGAGTGATAAGCCCAAGTTTGATGAAGAGAATGGTGAGATAGATGAGATCTCACTAAAGAAAGAGTTGAGAATGTTGGATGAGCTATTTGGTTATTCAAGAGAGATGAATGAAGGTACAAGCTATGGTGAAGACACCATTGGGAAGAGTGAAACAAGACAAGAGCAAAGCAAAGAGGTAAAGATAGTTTTGACCAAGGAACAAGAATGTGAAGGCAGCCAAGAGGCTTCATGGCCTAAAGATTTTGATTCTAAGGTGGCTTTGAATGTTTTGTATGCAGGTATGAAGGTTGCTAAAGTGAATGATAGACATGAATCATTGGAGAAGCTCATGAAACAAGAAGAAAAACAAGAAGATCTAGAAGACATGTATGAAGATGAAGAAGCATGGAAGCGGGAGATGGCAGCTGAAAAGGAAATGAGGAGAAGAACATACCAAAAAAGGAAGAAAAGCAAGAAGATGAAAGACAAAGACAATCAAAGAAAAACAACAGTATTGGCATTCACAACAAGACCTTGGGATCTAGGCATATATTGAAGACAGTGTACGGAGGCAGCAGTTCATTTGAACTAAGGTTCAAATTGTTTCTAGAGGGAGAGTATGATGTAGGAGCATCTACAATATCTTCATGGAGGACTAGTTTAGGTCATCAAACATGCAAATTCAAATGATGTTCTAGCATGAAGTTGAATTCAATTTCAAATTCTTATTTTCCCTCCAAATTTTGTTTAGATTTCAAATCTTTACTTTGAGAGTAAATGTAATTGTCAAAAATGAAAAGTGAAAAGGTAAGAGAGAATCTCCATGTTGGCAGCCAATCTTGGCTTAAAAGAGCAAATGAGGGGAGTGGTTGAAATATTTCAACTATAAGATATTAGTCTTCTCCAAATTGGTATATTGTTACAAATTAAAAATTGTGTTTTGTCTTGAGCCCAAGATTGGGCATAGAAGTTAGAGAGGAGGCTCTTAAAAAGAAAATATAGCAAAAAGAAAATTCAATTAAGAGGATGAGAGGGACATAGAGGAGAGGAAGGACAGAGAGGAAAGGACCTCTCATTCAAGGGAAGAGATGTAAGAAGTTGAATGATTCAAGAAAAGATCAGGCTGGAGAAGGAACTACAGAGGACCAAAAACCAAATTTTGAAATGCAAACTTGGTATTCGTGAAGCTGTGCATCAGCTCGATCTGCTAAGATCAGAAGCACATATTGTTGATGCTGTTGTTGATCCAGAAGGATGTGTATTTCATGAACATGTATGTAGGGTCTGGTCTTGCTTTGAATATGTATGTAGAAATACAAGTTGGATATTATTCTTCCATTGGCAAGGATATTCTTTATTTCTTCAGGTGTAGTGTATTGAAGGAACCTGCATAATGATTGTTTTTCAGTGGAACAAAGCGAATTGCAATTAATTTGTGAGGTTTACCGACTGTGGTTGGAAGTTGGAGCAATTCAATTATTCTCAAAATAAATTCACCATTTTGACCTCTTTCAAATGATCTGTAAAATGCCTTTTCCCATTCATAATTGCAACGTGGATCACTAGATCTGTAAAGCTAGGGTTTGGTTACTTTAGAGGCTTTATTTCTTCAACAGGTGGCCATGGCGTGGCTGGGTTTCGACCTCTGGCTGCTTCTTTTTTTTTTGGCAATTCAATTTTTTTCACTGTTCCTGTAAATTCTATCTTCAAAATTTTAGAAGTCAATAAATTTTTGTCAACACCTTCACGTGCGACAGGTTTGCAGTTCGAACCTCAGCCCTGAGACGCTTTTATCCTTCTGCAAAAGTCTCCTAGTTTATTTATGACAGAATCATGAAATTTTGCGTTGATTCGTAAATATTTTGTCAAAGCCTGTTTATTTGTAAATTTGTTGGCAATGCTTTTGAATTCATGTTTTATGTCTTTCAAAAATTGTACCGAAGCCTGGAATCCTGTTTTAATCAAAATTCCTGTCAATGCCTGCAGATTGGGCGATTGATAGTTTGGAATGCTTTGACAAACCAGAAAATACATGCCATTAAACTCCCCTGTGCTTGGGTCACGACATGTGCATTTTCTCTATGAGTCTTTACAACAGGCCAGTGGATTTCTATCTTTGGTGGTGAATTTCCATCAGGTCACACTGCTGATGTCATGAGTGTATCTGTCAATGCTACAATCCCATATAATTTGTTTCAGGTTCATGTGATATGACAATGCATCATGATAAAGAGATACAATGCATCAAGAAACCTCCATAATAATGCAATAAGAACATAATTCACAATATCATGATAAAAAACTCACCATTACCTACTATATATACTCTACTTAGTCATGGTTATTCCATATGCCAACCATACTAAGAACATTAAGAAATGATAAGGATGGTTCCATTGCTAGCAAGGATGCATTCAGGGCCTAGCTATAGAACTTGATTATCAATTTTAAAAAGCATGACATGGCCAAGGAGTAACCTTCAGATAAGAAATGGTAGATTTTGTAGCTACTACCAATTAGAATATAAATAAGGTTGTAATAATTAATGAAGTTATAATAACTCTCTTGAGAAAGCATGATGAAATGATAGGACTTATAATCAAGCTACTGAAGGATCCTATCATCGATCTAAAATTGATTGATAATAATTGTAAAATATGATCTAAAGCATGGAGAGGGAAAATAAAATCAACTAATAGGCCACCAAATATTATCATAAGAGCCTTTGCCACCTTATCCCCTCTTAGGATATCTTCTTCCTTAGCTAACACTATGACTCCTTCAATTGATGTTGGTTCACATCCATTTTTTTATAGAAAGAACTTTATCATTGACTACACTATTAGGATTTTAAACCAGCTCTTAAGGAGCAAGATATTCATCTATTAAGATTTATCTTGATAAGAATCATGTCCTAACTCCCTTAAATTGTATTTTGATAAATTCCCCTATTTGAATAGGGAATATTCTCTAGCTTTAGGACATTAAGGACATTGTCTACTAATAGGTGTTACATATATAGTTTTTTTGTAATCATATGAGGCATTCAAAGGCCTATATATAGGGGTTCTCTCCTTATTGTACTTCAAAGTAGAATTTTGTGAGATTAATGAAAAGAGAGAAAATTAATGTAATTTTCTCATTATTTTCATTATCTTCATGGGTTCTTGTCTCTCAAGCTTTACTAATGATATATGATTTCATTTCTCTAATATTTAAATGTGGCATTAGTATTTCAAATGCATATTGTTAGTTTGTGCTTTTAGCTACACAAAAAAAAATTGTTATGTATGATCTATTTTTCTCCTATTCTACTATTAAATGTGTTTAAAATAATTTTTTAAAGGTGGCCTTTTAAAATCATACTATTCCAATATATACATTATATTTACCCTATAATCCTCACTACACTTATGATATTCTGAGTCTAGCACTATGATCTCATAGATGTTAGTTTTATTTGCACTATTGTCAGAATAAACTAAAGGAGATCTATTGGTATTTATTGTTGTAAAGAAAACTTCATTTTATGATCTACCCTGGTTCTTATTTTGAAATTTTTAACATGAATCACTTTATATTAATGCTCATTGTAAATATCTATTTGTCTGTTTAAATTTTTGGCTTATGTTGTAAAAATACAAAGCAATTTTACATTATAACAACACAAAGAAATTCAGGTAGATTGTGTCACTACTGAGTTCCTATTATCCCTATATTAGGGTCTACTTATAGGCTAAAGGTGTTAACAACATAATATCTCCATCAAAACTGAGTTAAGCCCTAAGTTTTTCTAGGACCTATATTACAATCTAAGAAATATTATTCTATTATTCATAGTATATCCTCAATATAGATATACATTAACAAAGCCAAGCAAAGTAAAATTTGGATGTATGAAATAAATATATAGAGCTAGAAGTTATTTCATGATCACATTCTATGATCAAATAAATTTTACACCAAATAGAAAAAATTATTATATGATAACATATTTTGCGCACATCCATAAAAGTTATGAATTTAGTGGAAAAGACCACATATTATTCATCGGGTATCATAACAAGTAAATATAATACTTAGGGACCTTAAAGGAACCATCCTTATCAATCAAGTAAATTTTTATCAGCTTAATCCCTAACATTAGTGATCTATATAAATTGCATGGTAAAAATAGAGTGCAAGCTGAGTAGCACTAGGTAAATTATGATTTTTTTTAATTTGTATTTTTATAGTTTTTACTATATTTTTTAGTATAATATCTATATCGTAGATAGTCAAAACTTTTTCTTAAAATTTAAAGTCATAGAACACAAAAATGTAGCAATAGAGAAATGAAAAGACACAAATCAGCCAATGTGTAAGTCAATAAAGTAATTTTAAAAATGAGAGATACAAAATATTAACGACCAAGATGGTTAATGAGAAGGCACTTTGAATATTATGTCATTCCTAAAATGGATAGATATGTCAAATTTAGATAATGTACAATAAAAAAAATTCTTTAAAAGTAAAATTGTGGCACATCACATCATCAAATTCCATTAGATGAAATAATTAATTTATCCATATAAATTATAAGGTCACATCATAATAACTGATGCAATTCAAAGTGAAAATCATAATGGTGAAAAAATAACACAACAAATTCAATACAAAGTGTTAAAAGAGAGGGGGTGATAAAAAAACTATACAAAGAAGGGAATACATAGTGAAATGCATTTACAATCCATAGAGAACAAGAGCTTTTTGATAATTTTTAAATCTATCTACCTGAGCACATATCTATCAATGTAACCACTATATAATAGAACATAATGGATAAATGTCAATTACTCATCCCCTTGTTTGATTCATAGAAAGAATATATTGAAATTGAATTCAAACTCAAGGAAAAAAGATTTCAAGACCCTGACCCCTTTGATTTCATCAATTCAGCCAAGGCCACATTATTTTCTCAATTGTAATCCATTGTCTCACATCCATGAGCCCTACCCATGCTGGATAGGATATGAGGGTTAGACATATAACCCCTAATAAATATTCCCACCTTTAGTGAACTATATGAATTAATGATGATTCCTATAAGTAATTATAATGAAGTGTCCATTCACTTGTCTAAGGATGCTACCATCTAAATCAATGTAACCATAATGGCATAAGAAAATAGGATTCCAATAAGAGGGAAGTTTTTGGAATAGTATAAAAGAAGAGACCTTAGATCTATTTAGACATCAATGAGAAATACACATGAGCATCCAAAGGCATTCCAATTTATTTAGTGGATGATTTTACATTGAGGGTACTCACAAAATGCATCACCAAGAGGCATTGGAAAATGATGAAAAGTGCATTCAAAAAAACTAAATTGGTCATCAATATTAAATATCACATGATTTAGCTTGAGAAGGAATTCAAATGGATAGAGTTTTTATAATAGAGTTGATTACCAACATTGAGAAGGTTACTATAAGTACATCATAGACCTTCCAATAATAGTTTCTAGTATTGTTGCTTTTCTTTACACAATGGAAATATCTTGATGGTCCTATTACACCTGATGTATCTATTGGCATACCATTACTTTTGAAATTATTTCATGGACTAGAACAAGTCAGTACTATGTGTATCTTGGTCATTTCAATCAATGTTAAGTTAAAATTTAGGGACTCATTACCTCACACCCTCAGGTGCATACTAATTTTTTATAATACCTAAGACCACTTATGACATACATCAATATTTGTAATGGGTTTCATCTATGAATCCACAAGATCATGAATCCACATATCACTCCCCTCTCATTTATCATCACCATTTTGTACACATATTTGGAATTATTAAGGAAGAAAGGTATGGTTACATGATTAATTTCACTACCATGATCTATGCCTCTTGACATAGATTAACCATTACTATAACAACAAGGGGAATTATAGGCATAAATTGAACCATCTATGTCATCATCATATCTAGTGGTAGTAAAAATTAATTATACATCTTTCATAACATCACTATCACCAAATAAGAAGACTCATAATACAAACCCATGATTGAGTGACAAGAGCATGCCAAATATTGTCATAGAGTATGATCTATCAAAATTTTGGGTCACTTTAGAGGAGGTATATAAAATCATGTTTCAAGATACCATCAAGGAAATTTATGGTGAGGAAGAGGAGAAATGTTTATCTTATGGAATGTAGTGTGCACCTACCAACTACATAAAAATATGCTAGGTGTAATTCTAGTCCAAATACCCAAACCTATATAGTCCATCATTGTAGACACATTTTAAAATAAAAGACATCTAAGTGTGAATAGGATAACCTGTAGCTAAGAGAACAAAACACATATTCTCATGACCACCTAGTTAAGGCTCATAAAATAATTGATGATACCTACCCATGGATAGTGGTTAAAGTATGGGGAGAGCATGTTATTTTTAAAAGAGAAGAAATTTATAGCCATGTTAACTCAACTCCAAAAATATTAGGCTCTTACCCAAAAACTACAGTAATTATAGGCTTAAACAAACACTTATGAGATGGGTTAGAAGTGATATTTGATCTCTTCATGGACTATGAGTAAGTATTTGAAATTATGATGCACTATGCCAAAAAATCTCTCATAGTATGATCTATTGGAAGATCCAAATAAAATATTCAAAAAAATAGATAATATTAGACCTCTCCAAGGTTGATAAATATAAAGCAATATGGAGATACCAAAGAATATTTATCTCTATGAGATAATGTGATGGAACAAATGTGCAAATTATAAATTAATATGCTTTTAAATATTTTCTCTAACATGTAGACACAATGGTAGATAGATAAGATGGACTAGATTACATAGGATATCCAATAGAATGTCCAACAATATAAGTCAATCATTAAAACTATGGAGGGTGAAGATATCCAAACCATTATGAAAATCCAAGCTCCATTGTGAACCCTCATCAACATAGTACATGATGTATTGATGGATTGGTATAAACTCAAGTATGGTTTTTTGAATCTTGATACTTAAATTGAAGCTATCATTGAAGAACCAAATTTCATATTTTTAAGATGGTGCAATGAAATTTGGTTCTTCAATGATAACTTCAATTTTATTATAAAGATGGTATTATTAAAGGCATAAATTAAGGCTGAGCAAAATCATATTTAATAATGAATTTAGTATCATGATATCCTAAAATGGATCCAGTAACACCACCAACATCTTAGCTTGAATTGACTCCAATTATGTAATAAATGCCTCCTCCATCTCTATATGTAGTATGAGTATTATTTTTTAAAATTTTGAAGAATGAAAAATTAGGGAAGGTAATAAGATTTAGGAATAGGTATAATAATGTTGAATACCCATAAAGGTTAGCCTCCTAGTTATGGAAAATTATTAAAAACCTAAAAAGGGTAGTAGATTAGTATGTTGTTTAGATGAAAACCCAAATGGGGGCTAAGTAGTGCTCAATAAGTGAAAATTGGTAAACATCACATAAAGTGATAACCACAAACATTTCTTATAAACCCACCCATCCGTGTAGTGAGGTAAACTCCACTAGCTCCAGACTTTGACACACTTATTGAGACTTATCTTAGGATGAGATAATTATTTAAGTCCAAGAAAGTGTTGGTAGTACACTTTAAAGTATAAAATTTAAGAGTGTGTAAGTGTGAAATGTATAACTACTCTATATGATTTTTTATGTATTTTGTGCATGATTTCATGTCAAAATATTGTAATAAGATGAAAATCCTTCTTAAAGAGATACATGAAAGGCTAAGAATGTGAAAAAATGGAGTATTCTTTAAGATCTGTAAATTTATAAAGTTATAAAGGAAAATAGTTATGAGTTATGACTATGAGATACTAATAAAGAGATATATTTATGGTTATGTTGAAATTATTTTGTGTGTTTTATGTGTATGTATTCCATTTTCATGCTCAATTATGTTTGATAGTTTAACAATAATGAATGTTCCTTGGTCAATAAGTTGTATTTTCATAAATATTAACTAATTTTGGACATAAAAAATGAATCTCCTTATCAAATCCATGTCTACTTTTTTAACTTCTTAGAAAATTCTCACAAAACAATCCTTAGAATGTTCTAATGGGTTTTTCCAAGAACCACTGCTAACATTCACCAAGTGTGATGAGTTTACAAATATGTAGAATAAACTTGAAGATGAAAAAAATGGCATAATGAATACATTTAAATATGTCATGTACATTATTATTCCCATAGATTGTAATAACAAGAACACCCTCAAGGATTCTAAAACATTTCACATGATAAAATGGACAAAATGAAAACTTTCATACCAAGGATGGGAATGAAATTTGATTCAATAAGTAATGTTATGAACATTATAGTTACCTTTATTTGTATTCTCACACATGGACATAAGATTTTGGATTTTGGCCACTTTTTCATATTAATTTTTTAGCATGGACCAAAATAGATAACATCATTTGATTTGTGTCACAGGAATTGCAAAGAACCAAATATTGATGAATATGGGGATTTATTACATAATAATAGTAGATCGTCAAAACATACATAAATGATGAAATATTACAAAATTAAGTGCATGGAAATTGTAAAGGGTAAAAAAAATAAAAAATCCATTATAAATCAGTTAGTGTTTCTAGCATAAATAATTCAGTCAAAACTACCACCAATCTTCTATTTACAACTAGATAGTGTTTCAAGTTACCAAAAGAATCATAAAATATTTACATTTTCATCCATGTTGATAGAAATAAGTGTCTTAATCATTGTGTATGTAATATTACCTCTAGTTTCACACACTAATGAGGATATAGAGGGGACTTTTGGCATATTAGTAGTATAATTATGGAAATTAAACACATTTTCTTTGCCACATATCATGCACACCTACATAAATACCAAAATGAATCAATTACATTAACTCATTACATTATTGAGGAAGTGTATGACTTCAAGACCTTTTTGGAGACACACATCATAGATGGAAATGACAAAATAATGGTAATTAGAAAACCTAATATGTTCAAGTTCCTTGTCATGGATTGCATACTAGTTCTAGAATATAAAGAAATAATAAAGGATCTATAATGGTCCCGTCCAATCCCAACCTAGCATACAAAAGATAATGGTGACATATAATTGCTAGGAGGTCATCCTCTACTAACACCTATTAAATAAATCAAAGAGATGTAATATATTAAAAAATGGAATAAAAACATATATTTAACATTAGGTAAAAATGCAATGGGTGGAGGTTGATAATATTAGCTTTTAAATAATATGTATAGAAAAAATAATTTATGTACTTTAGAAAGACCATTTTAAAATTGTATCTGAATGTCAAATGATTATTTTATGACACATAAAATTCAAGATAAATATATATATGGACAAATAACTGGAGATGAAAATTTTCACAAGGAATAATACATTAATCAAAATACCCCAAGTGATAATGATATTTATGCTGGCATATTTTTGAAATACCTAAATAAGCATCCAATCCTTTGATAGATGTGTGTGTGGGACATGATTTAATACAAACAATAAATTAAAATGAAAATATTTGGATGGGAATGGTAAATGGGGATATTTACCTTAAACTAGAAGGGGATAATATGGCTAAAAAGGTGAATATTCAATATTGTAAACTCGCAGGGAGAGCATAAGGTGAAACATAATATCATGATTGTTTAAGGCCAAATAAAACATGGAAAAAATAAAATGAAATTACAATAGATATTAACATGGATAGTAGCATATATCCATGCACACAAAACAAAACATGGAAAGGAAAATTGATTAAGATACTTGATAGAGGACACAAGGCCATTAAATCATATCCTTAACTACTTGAACATGGTAATAAAATTTAAATTAGTGAAACTATTAAATATCATAAATTAATATGTGATATCATCTTATCCAAAGATATGGCTTTCTTATAAAGCACTCTCAATTAAGATCTTATTGTCAATATATTATTGTTTAATATGAAAGGAATATTGATATTTATTTCATCAAACTATTTGTCATTAATACATTTGGAAGGATGTTAAGACCTTAATAATAACATTTTAGTATTGATTATTAAATATAAGTGTAAGATTAATATTTATTTCAAAAAATATATTTTTTCATAATAATTTTTTGAACTAGGAATATATGAAAATTAATGTGTGATTATGTAATTAAAATATTTTTCAAAGTACAACTAGCATTATTCTACATACATTCAAGGAGATGCACAAGAAACAATGTACCATAATTTTGGGAATTTACACTTATTGATGTATCTTAAGCACACAATAAAATTATATGGTAATGTAAAAAGAAGAGGTATTTGAAATGATGATCTACAAGGAAATTAAATCTATGTAAAAAGGTTTAGGTGATTTTTTCCTATTTTTAAGTCCATATCTCCTTCTAGCATAAGTTTTTTGGTAATGTGGCATCACTTCAACTAGATTTGATAAAGAAAAGGGTAGAAAAATGTGAAGGTGAAATGAGTAGATACATGTGTATGTAACATTTAATCACTATATCAAGTTCACAGAATCCTAAAAAATTTAAGTGACTTTATTCAATGTTCATAGATATATTATTCCTTTATCTTTTTTTAACTATAATTGCTTCACATTTATGGATTCCCTACAAACAATAGATAAATATACCATATTTAATTTATTAATAAACCACATATTAATTTTAAGAAGTATATAACATTTTAGTAGAAAATAGATATGATCTTTGTGATTTTAACCAACTAACAAAAAAATGGACTACAAAAATAGAGATTTTTAAACTCATAATGAGCAAGAAATATGTTAAGGGTCTTTGGTTGAGGCATCCATAACTGCGCCTATTAACCAATCTAAAGATGATGGTCAAAGATGATGGTCAAATATCTATTCTCCCTCATAAGGAAGAAAAGGTGGTTTACCACTAGATTCCATATACCATCATAGATTGTGCTTATGAAGGCTTGGGGGACACTCTCCTAGTTAGATTCCTTGGGTGTCGACCAAATATTAAAATTTTTAGGGAATGGGTCAAACAAAAAAGGTCTTTAAATATTTTGGTGGATGTGAGAGTAATGGCTAACAAGGTTTTCTAAGTAAAATTTTATGACTACAATGACTTTAAAAGGGCCCTTATGGAAGGGCCATGGTTTATTGGTAATTATTAGATTTACATTACCAAATGAAAACTAGGTTTGGACTTATTAAGAAACTCCATAAATAATTTACAGTCTGGTTTAACTTCCATGGACTCCCTCTAGAATTTTGGCATGAGGAATTTATTCTAGGGATTTTAAAATATATAAGAAACCATGTTAAAGTGGATGAAACTTCACTCTCTAAAAAGTGCCTAATCATGACAAGATTTTGTGTACTGGTGAAATCTAGTGAGACTACACTGAGATCTATTTATTTAAAAGCTAGTTTTTAGAAATGGGTTTAAGAGATAGTTAATGAGAATATGACATAATTCTACAAGGACTATGATATATTGGTGTAATAGATATATGGTGTGCCCCAATTAATAAAATAAAAGAAAAGCTTCTCTTGAATCCTTTGGGGTAGTTAATGTTAAGGAAAAAGCAACCTCAAAGAGAGTAGATAATCAATGGAGAAAAAATTTGCCTTATAGAGCCCTAAGTAGAGTACATAAATATGGGAAAATAAAGGCACCTAAAAAAAATCTAGCTTATTAAAAAACCTTACAAATACTAGATTCAAAGGATCTAGGGGAATTAAGTCTATCCTCAAGTCACACTCTCTTATGAAGAGAACTAAGAGATATCTAAGATTTGGTGTTGATGCGTCTGAAGCATAAGAGTTTTGAACAGTGAGGAGAACTTTATGAAAACCCTAAAAGAGTAAAGAGCCTTTTAGGAGGGATAATGATATAAATATTTATAGAAGTTAAAATAGATATTTGGTTGGTTATTGGGACTTTTCTACTAGAAATACTTCATAGGCATGACCTGATGTTTGGAATTGATAGGCCTAGGGAGCTAATCAACCCCTTGGTTCAAGGTATAAACCTCTCCCCTTCCTCATGTTTAATGTTATTTCATGGAATATTAGGGGTATAAATAACCTTGAGAAGAAAATAATAGATATAAATCTTAGGAAAGTTAAAAAACCAAGTTTACTTTTACTTCAAGAAATAAAGCTTTCTTCAGATGCTTTAGAAATTTTGATAAACTCTATTTGGAATCAGTCAAGCTTTACTATCATGGGGGTTTTGGTGCCTCTAGAGGTATTTTGATTCTCTGGGATCCCTTAATTTTCAATGGAATGGTCATTTAGAATAAGGAAAGGCATGCTATTAATAAATTTACTTGATTAGTCTCAAATAAGAAATGGATATTGTCCAACATTTATGCTCTAAATTCTAAAATAATAAGGAAATGATGTTGGTAAGGATTATCTAAATTCATATCCTACACCTTAGAGTAAGACTGGATGGTGGTAGGTGATTTTAATACCCCCTGAACCCAAAAGACAAAAATGGAGGAATTCTTGAATATAGTGATATCATGGGTAAATGATGAGGTTAGTTCACATTAGTGCATGATTAATCCAATAGCATTCTAGAATAATGGAGCCAATCAACATTCTAGGAATCATTTTAACACACCAACACTATATTCTTCATACTCTTATAAGAAAAATTAGCTGGGTAATTACAATTATATAGGAAATGTATTTCCTATAATCTAGTATATTATTCTACCCACAATATCTCTCAAATATCTAACAAAATCCTATGATAACTCATAGGTATTATATTTTTTTTACCAAAAATATATACAAAAAACAACATACTTAGAATATAATAACAAATTATATTCTAACTTAATGTATCTATAGTACTATTTATCATAGTATAACCACTCATGTAAATAATTATTCCTAATAGTAACTGTAATGAATTTATCATGAGAAATGGTCTTCAAGATGTGTAATGGTGTGGAGACTCTTACACTTGGACTAATAGAAGAGTGGGGGTGAATAATATTCAAGTTATATTGTACATATTTCTTTTAACTTTAGATTTGGACTTAAGCTCTTATTGTAAGCTTTCACTCCTCCCCGAAATTGGTTCTAACCATAACCCCTTAGTTTTACTTAAGGAAGAAGTCCTTAGGATTAGGAACCTCTTTTTTAGGTTTGAGAATATGTAGTTGGAACATTCAAAACTTATGGAGACCATGAATAAATAATGTGATGTTAATATTGAGGCTCAAGTGATGTTTTTACTAGCCCTTAAGCTCAAAATGATAAAAGAAAATCTTAAAGTTCGGAACAAATAAGTTTTTGTAAACTTATTTATAGCGAAAAACATAAAATAATGATGTTCTTAGGGATTTGGAACAACACATCAAAGTTTATTGAATGGAACAATAAACTTTCTATAAGGAAAAAGAGCTATTATGAAATTTTCACAAATTGGAAGGCACATAAGAGATCTACTAGAGATAAAGACCTAGGAACATGTGGTTAAAAGAGGGGGATAAAAACTCAAATGAATAATTTCAATTTTCATGTAGAAATAAGAACACCCTAAGAATACATAAACTAACCAAATATGATAGTACTAAATGCAAAGATGAATCAAGATAAAATTGGGACTAGAAAATTACTTTAAAAACATCCTCTCTAGAAGCCATCCTATCAATCAAGATCTTGAGGGAAGTTTTATCATATTATTTGACAAGGTTTTTAATCTTAAATACAATACTAACTTATAAAACAACCTACTAATGATGAATTTAAAAATATAGTTTTCTTAATAGAGGGCGATAAGGCATCTAGATTGAATGGGTATCCTCCCCTCTTTTCCAACATTTTTTGGAGATTATTCAACATGAGGTGGTAGCTGTAGTAGTTAAATTTTTAAAAAATGGGTCTATTATTAAATAAATAAACAACACTTTATTGGTACTAATTCCCAAAAAAGTATATCTTTAGTTAATTTTTCTCAAAATGATCATACTCTATAATACTTTCTACAAGATTGGTATGAAGACACTAGTTTTAAGATTCCAACCTATACTCCTTAAAATCATT
This sequence comes from Torreya grandis, assembly GCA_037957365.1. NCBI lineage: Eukaryota > Viridiplantae > Streptophyta > Pinopsida > Cupressales > Taxaceae > Torreya > Torreya grandis. The sequence goes on along the minus strand of JARHVA010009094.1, from coordinate 100,282 downwards.
TGTAATCAACAAAGAAATTTTTTTGGCAAGCTGACAAATCACCAAACAAAATATTATAATCCATGAGGATGTTCATTCCTAAGAGCAGTCTAAAATATTAGGTATGATCCTCAAATTGGATGTCCAAAAGTCTTATGATAGAGTTTCTTGGATATTCCTTTTGTTGATTCTTAAAAAACTTGGTTTTAACAAATTCTTTAGGAAGCTTATCTTTAATTTCATTACTACTTAAGAATTCTCAAATCTTATCAATGGTAGTCTTGAGGGTTTTTTCAAACCTAAAAGAAGACTTTTATATGAATATCCTCTCTCCCTGTAACTTTTGATCATTCTTACACAGGCCTTTGGCCAAATACTTCAAGAGGCTAGACACACTAGTTTGATTAAAGGAATTCAAATTATTCCCAAATCTACACTAATCACACACCAATAATTTGTTGATGATAATTTCATCTTGGAATGTATTATATTAATAAATATAAAACCATACAAATAATCCTATGGAATTATGAATTAGGGTCTAGGCAAAACATCAATTTGGTGAACATCTCCTTTTTTTCATGAACACCAAGCTTGGGATACAAAATAATATTTCTAATATTTTAAATTGCCAAATCCAGTCTCTTATAGATTTATTTAGGTATGCCTCTAATTAAGTAAATACTAAGTATTAAGGATTAGAATCCACTCTTGGATAAAATTTCAAAAAAAAAAGCTAGTTGGAAGGGCGATTATTTATCTAAGGTAGGAAATATCCTTTTGGTTAAGAGTTCTTTTCAAAGCATGCCTATTTACTAGATGTAAATTTTTAAGATTAATTATGAAGTTTTAGATAGAATTGAGAAAATATAATGAATGTTTTTTTGGTTAAGAAGGGATAAGATAAAGAGAACACCCTTGGTATCTTGGGAAAACATATACAAACCAAAAAATATAAGGGGCATGTGACTGTGATAGGTCAAAGGAATAAATCAAGCACTTTTAACAAAACAAGCCTAGAAAATATTGAAAGAGGATAATAGCTGGACCAGTCTTATTAAAGGTAATTAACTTAAAAATAAAATGGAGGCCTTCCTTTTAAATGAATATATCCATTTCCAAAGTTCAAGATTTTGGAAAGTAGTGATTAAAACTAGAGACCTCTTGTGTAAGGGTTACAAGTGGGTTGTGGGGGATGGAAGAAATATTTAATTCTAAGAGGACCCTTGGATATTCAATTTATCTATATCAGTAATTGGTGATTGTGAGGATGCCATCTAATTATTTAAATATTTAATAGGAAGTAATGTCAAATACTATTGGTACCTTAATTACCTAAGTCCAAGATGGAAACAATTAGTCTTTTTGGGAGCAATTAAGGACCAAAAAAAATTACTTGATATTGTAAACTCTAAGATTTCAAATATTCACATTTGCTTCTTTCCCAAAAAGGAAAAGATTATTTGGCACCTAGATCCCAAAATGAATTATCTATTAAATCTATATTTTTGGTGTATTAGGACCTTATGGATCATGACCCTACCTAGTCTAAATTTTGGGGCAAAATTTTGATCCCCCAAAATTGTATTTTTGCTTGGTTGTCTTGTTTAAATAAAATCCTCACTATGGTATACCTCAAGACTATTGGATTTCAAGTGCCCAACATATGTAACCTTTTTCATAAAGGATGAGGAAATTATTATTCACATATTATTAGGGTGTAATTATGTTATTTATTATTTCCCAAAGGATTATTCTATAATATGGCTTGTAACTAAAGACCTTGAGGCCTTGTTAGTGAGATCAGGATACCTAGTTGATCTTAATCTGGAGGATAATTGGGATTTATGGCACCCTCTCAATATCAAAAATTTTGTCCCAAAAGTTAACATATTCTTTTGGATGGTGATGTAAAACAAGATCCTTACAATATATAATCTGGTTAAGCAGGGAATGACCATGCCCAACCAATGCTCACTTTACCTCTCATCTACTGAGTCTACTCACCACCTCTTTCTAGATTGATCTTTCAACTATTCTATGTGGAATCTCCTAATTTAATTTTTTTATTTATTGTCTATTTCAACTCCATTTCATACCTAATTCAATAATGGAAACCACCCTAATCTTTCCCCTCTCTTTCTTTTTTGTGGTCTCTTGCCCTGACACACCTTTTTTGGGTCATCTAGAAAGTAAGGAATGATCAAATCTTCACCAATTGATGTTACTCTATTAGGTACATTTTATGACACCTTTACTCCTCTATCTCAAAGGATTGGAAGATGCTCTCCCATAAGGATAATTCTAGGTGATCCCCATTAGAATCTACTATCCTACAAATCTGTAACTTCTCCCATGTAGTCAATGCCCCCAAGTCAGCACAATCTTGTTATTCTACCAAGTGGTCCTGTCCCCTTGTGGATGGATCAAGGTCAACATTTATGATGCCTCAAAAGTTAATTTGGGTCTTTCTAGAGGGGGTGTGTGATTATGGATGAAAACTAGAGTGGTTATTAATTCCTTCACGGGTCCTTTGGGATACCAAACTAATCACATTACTGAGGCAATGGCTGCCTTTTGGGGTGCTCACCCAATTTCCTAGCTCTAAATACCCAAATTATTCATTGAGGGAGACTCTCTCAATATACTCAATGACCTGGGAATTAAATAAATCCCTTTTCACACTATTAAATCAATCATTCATGATTCTAAGGTGCTTTTTCCCTATTTTGAGGAGTTCTATATCATCCATGACTACTAGGAGGGTAACTCTACCAATGATTACCTTGCTAACTTTAGAGTTGGGTTTGATAGTTTGGTCATGTGGGAGGATCCTAGTCACATTATAGATCATATTTTAAACATGTTAAATAATGATATCAAGCACAAATCATAATGACATGGCTTGTTGAGCCCTCCTAGTAACATTAATGGAAAGTGTGTATATTTTGCTTCCTTGAGTAATTAATGAGTTTTAAATCATGTACCATAATCACACCATTGGTAATAATAATTATACTAAATTATCTATAAATAAAATTCATAGTAATGTGTTAATGGGAATTATTCTATGAAATGAGAAAAATTCTAACAAGGTAACCATGGGGGCAATATAGATTATCTTAAACCACTTTCTTACTCAAAGATTTAAGGAAATAAAAAGGTGTGGTGAAATATACATAAGGGTGGCCTATATTTATACATGTAATGAATTGTTAGCCATGATGAAGATCTCTCTAGGGGATTTTTGCTTGCCTATAGTAAGTGCACAATGAGAATGAGGGGAATGAGATTTTTTGTTTTTGAGGAGAAAATTGGCAAGGTGATAGACATGCTATGTAAAAGAATGAAATTATCATCCAGAGGCTTGAACTCATGCAAAAATAATTATAGAATCAATGAGGTCATGAAGATAGATAAGAAGGGTTATCCCAGATAGAAGCTTCCCAAACACTGGCTAGATATTTTCATCCAAATCATGAATTATTTAATATTGGAAGGTAAGTTCACCATAATACTCTCACATGATTTCCTATTAATCAACCATTTCATTGGTTATATAATTAGTTTACCCTAATATATACTCAAATCACTTAAAATCACTAGCCTAGCCTACCAAGTTAGTAATAATAATGACATTATTCATCATGGTTTGATTTTCATTCTATTCCAAAAGGTTGAACCCCTATATGGTAAAATAATCCCCCTTAGTTGAAGACCTTCTTGAAAAATGCCCTGACCTCTCAAAAAAGGAAGAGGGATCACCCATCCCCCAGTACTTCTCCTTCACATATAGCTAGGACAAAACTCCCCTTAAGATAATTTTATACCCTTCCCCTACCTCTACTAATAAAAAATATAAATCCTTTGATACCTTAGGGAAGGAGGAAAACTAACTGAAAGGGGGTGTTAATCTCACTTTGGATAATTTTATTAAGAAATGCATCAAGGAATTAGGAGTCTTCCTAGATAAGTTAGAAAATTTTGGATTGTTATTTCAAACCTCATAAAAGATTGGAATAGGTTAAAAACAAAAACCATGACAATAAATAATGATCTTGACATGGTTTTTATGTTGGAGGCCATAAAGTAGGACAAGGCTACTGATATGGTGGAGGTCTTAAAAGATATTTAGCACCTCCAATCCATACATCAACCCAAAGGGACTCCTAGATACACCCATTAAAAGATCATCTAGATCTCTATTAAAGTCCCTTAAAAATTCATTAGGGAATAATTACCAAATAACAATAGAAGGAACCTAACAAGGAGTTATAATAGGAGGCTACTCAGGTCAAGACTAGCTCTAAGGAGCTTTCTCATTCTACCTAGTATTATCGTATCATGTGTCTTCCTTTTCTTCTTATGGTTTCTAGTTTTAGGTGTTAAGCTAAAGTCCTTATATGTACTATGGCCATTACAGGTTTATCTTTTGATCTTAGATCTACACTATTAAACTTTATGGTTGTTAGATCCTTGTAAAACCAACTTTATTTACCCTATCTAATAAAAAATTGTGCCACTTCCTTCTAGTATTATTTATTGAACTCTCTTAAAACCTATCAAGTTCTACATAATTCTTTTTAGATCCTCTTTGTATAATAGAATATACCTTGGAAACATAAATATATGAAGCTTATTTGGAATATCACTCTTTCTCACTTTCTCTATGGAATATGAAAGGAAAGAAACCATGTGATTTTTATAGAAAAAAGGTCTGAGTGGTGGATCACTAAAGGAAAAATTGTTGAGGTTATAAAGAAAAATAAGGCCTATAGGATTCCTATAAAATTTAAATGGAATGATAGTGATGAATTAAGTGATATTATTTATAAAATCTCATAATTCTTGAGGACCCTAATTTGAGAAATAATCCCACTTGAGAATCAACCATATGGACCCCTCTATCTGAAGGATGGTACAAACTCAACTCTGATGGCACCTTAAAAGGTAACCCAAGGCCTACTGGATGTGGTCAAAAATAACACCCCAAATTTTGTGGTGTCCTATGAAATAAATATTGTAACCCAAACAAATCATGTTGTAGAAGCTAGGGCATCCCTCTCAGGTAGAAATATGGCTAGGGACAAAGGTTATTTGAAGCTATTTATTGAATGTGACTCATTAAACATAATTAACTACCTTAAAGGTATCTCATATGCCTCCTATAATATTGATAATGAGATTAAATATTCTAATACCTTTTTGTATTCCTTTTAGGAAACCAACTTCACCCACATTTTTAGAGAATGAAATAGTTACGTAGATCTCCTTGCAAATTTGGAAGTCTCCAACAATTTTATAATATAGTAACCAAAAGGATTCAACCAACCCCTTTTAACCTTATGAATCATATTCTATTAGAAAAATTAAAGGGGTTCCAATAATTCTTTTTTCTATTTAGTGAAAGAGCACTTTTTATGTGCCTTTCGAGAGTTTGTATTTTTTGAATTACTTTTAGTTTTTTATTCTTGGCTTGTGTTATTGGGATTTATTCAAGCCTTTTGGGTTGTGTTGAATTTTTTGGGTTATATATAATACCTTATTTGGCTCTCTCTTCCTCCCTGGGGGTTTATTATTACCTTTTTAAACCATTTTCTCTAGTTGGAGACTTGGGCTTTCTGTTGTACCTAGGCTAGATCTAGACCCAGTCAAATACCAAACTAATAGTTTCTCTTTTTGACTTTATCAGGTCTAGGTCCCGTAAGGAGCCCATTATTTCTTCTTGAGATCTAGGGCACCCTATCCTTTAGTCAAGGCTAGTTTTTGGTCCAACTAAAACTGGATGGGTCCTTTACCAATCAATGTTACTATTGTTCCTTTCACTGGTTATTCCTCTCTTGGTTGGGTCCTCCTTTTTTGTTGGTGATTTACTCCTTATTATATATTTTATTTTCCAGGGGGAGACCTAGACCTCTAGATGTGTCTAGGATGTATTCCACATAGTTCAAAAATAGGTTTATTTTAATATAAACATTAGAAGATAAAATGTGTAAATCATCATGAGGCCACAGAGTCATAGATTCATGAAGGTCTTTTTTTTCTCATTGAGATAACATTATAAAATGGTGTGGATACATTGAAACTTATAATCCACTTTATCTCTCTATATTTGTGATTTTTTCATGCATAAAATATATCAACATACTATCATCATGTCTCAAAATTTAATCAATAATTTAGTACACATAATGTTTTAAACAAACTTGTGATATAAAAGTGAATACACCTAGTGATTATAATGGGATCATGGGGTCAAAAAGTTAAGGATGATTCTGAAACAATGCTAATTTAAGTTTAATTTAAAATGGGCCTCTATGGGCATGTAAAATTATGAATCTCACCTTAAACTACAACTAGTTCTATTAGTCATGAAGATATATATTTGGCATGAAAAATCATTAACCTTGATTTAAGATGTACAATGTAGTTGTGAAGTGATTACTTATTTCACAAGGGTAATATATTGAAATTTTAAATTTTTAAAATTAGATAAATATATGTGAAATTAACTTTCATTTTACAAGGGTATAGTGGAACAATTTTGTGGCTAAGAAAAATTATTGGCCAATACTTATACATGGTGTAAATATGTTTTACATTGGTGAACTAATATATGTGACTCTTACATGTCATGATGTTATTATTTAATATGAAGTAAAACCTATAAAAATATTAGATAAAAATATGAAAAATATTAGGTGGTACTATGACAACTATGGGGCATTATGTGATCAATAATAATTAGGGTATAATTAAAACCTATTTTGGCACTAGTTAAAATCTATTAATATAAACATTGGAATCCAATATCACACTTTTTAATCAGAATTTGGGAAACTAAGAGCTAATTTCTTAAATGTGACAAAATTTTACATAAATTTAGAATTTTTTAGATATGAAATAAAAGACATAAACTAATTTTGAACTTGTTAAATTTATAAATATACTAAAATAGGAAAATATCAAAGTAATATAATATAGATTGAAAAAATTGAGTGTAAGACTATGAAAGAAAATCAAACTAATTGTATGGTTATGTTTATTTACTTTAGATCTAAAATAGGTTTTTTATATATTAATATATCATTTTTTTAGATATGGATAGGGGCACAGTGCACTGTTGTCCTTAGGGAGTGTCAGTGTCTTGTAGGTGCTAGCTATCCAAAATTACTATCACAAGTTTGCCTTTGTATGTGTGTTAGTTTGTCCTATGAAAGAGCCTTTAATCTATGTGAAACCATTGTATATATTATCCTTCAATTTTTACCCTAAATATATATACCAATAGGTAAAATTTAATCACATGGTAAAAATGGGTTAGTGTTGAAGTTGTGATAAACCTCAACACACCATATGTTAAGCATTGCATACATACCAATACTCTGAAGAGGGATAAAAATTCATGTAGTTATCCCATGGTATGGTGGTGTGTGTGAAATATTTCTATAATATGATAAATTATAGAAAAATATTGGTGTGATTATAACTACAACACTAATTATAACCATTGAGGTGCATGCAAACTTAACTCATGGATACTAGGGCTATATGGACTGTGTATTGAAAAAAATAGGTGATTTTCTCTCAATGTGAAATTAGATGTTCTAATTATTTTCCATGTGTGAGACTCACTTGTGAAAAATAGTTTAAAATATGGCCTTATAGTTATATTTTGGTAATTCCTTCTGATGGAGATTTTTAAACTTGTGCTACAACCCATTACATAAATTTGAATTTGAGCAACTAGTCATTATTTAGAAAGAGTATTCAACTAGTAGATTAAGACTTAGTGAGCAGTAAGAATGTCAAAATAGGGTGGTCTCATAAAAATATCAAAAATAACTAAATTTAAGGTGTTATTCAATTTTAAATTGAGTTTATCTTTCTTAGGATGCTAGATAGGGTTATTTTTACATCATTAGTTTTTTGTAGGAATGGGTCATCTACATAGGAAATGAAGGAAGGGTGGTCAAAAAAACTATGGAATGAGGCATGATCTAAGTGTTTATAAATGGTGGACACATGTATGTTGTTTTAGAATAAATTTTAATTTAAATATCTACATTTTCCAGCATTTTAATCTAGTAATTTAGTAAAAAGTAAATGTACTAGAGTAAAATGAAAATGTGTACCTAAAATTACCTATGAATACTAGTATTGAATGTAGGCCACGATATTACACTATGTTTCACATCAACCTACAATGAAACATGCAAAAAATAAGTCATTATTTAAGATGGAAATATGAAATTAAAATAATAGAAACTTATAGATATAATATTAAAAAATGAATACACCTAATTGGGTATGTGAACCCTTTTATTTTTGGTATTAAACTAGTGATTGGGGAGGGTAGGAAAGACCTTTGGATAATTATTCTTTGTTGATAAAATTGTATCATATTGTGCATGCCCCAATCCTCATTTATAGGTGACTACACTTAATAACTCAAGTTGTGCTTAAATCCATCATTACATACCATAAGTATTCGTGTCACTTGGAATCCTTGTATGAATTCCATTGCATCCTTTTGGTACAAAAATGGTGTAAATTGGTATAAAAAGGTCAACAACAACTGAAAATGGATTAAGATTTATTTTTGGTTCAAAATTAGCACAAAACTAGTACAAAAATAGCGAAAAACTAGAGAAAATTTTATATATTTTGGGTTTGGTGTATATAACATGGATAATGACAAACATTTCCATTCCATCTATATAACTAGTTAAAAATTTAGCAAGGAGGTAATCATATGTCATGCACCCTCAATATGATATTTGGGTGTATATCAATTCTAAAGATGAGTAATATAATGTGATTTTTTGAGAAAAACATATGTCCAAACTATGAAACATACATCATGCATGATGTCTCCATTCTGACAAAAATCTAAGACAAACCTAAGTATTTTTATAAAACTATGACTAACTACCTATCAATAGCTATTTTTAGTTTACTGAGATTTTATGTATTTATGAAAAAGACTATTTTTTGACTATTAGAATAATAATGCATTATTTTGGAAATGGATGGTTTGTGCACTTGACCAAGTGGGGTGTTATTTTAAAATAATGCTTAATGGCTATTTATGTGTATGGAATATGATATATTGTGTAAATCTTACAAATTTTGTCTATGTATTAGGTTATTTTAGATTATTATCTAAGACAAGCCACTATGTATGCCCCCTATTTTTTGGTGAGTTTGTAAGTTTACATAATAATTTTAAAAATAAAACATTCTATGAGAGATGTTATGAAAAATATGTAAATTTTAGTAGTAATGATAACATGAAGAGAATGGTATCATCATATATAAACTGAGCAAAATAGTAATGAGAGATGCATGTATAAACAAGCATACATAGTGACATTATCAAGATAGATGTTAGAAATTTATCATGTAGAAAAGTGATCAAAACAAAGTATTAAAATTCAAATATAACTACATCATGTATGGATTCATGATATCCATCATGAAATTGAAAGGCTAGCAAGATGCATGATATCCATCATGGCATGAAATACTAATAAAACTGAGCAAACAAGTGTCATGGCCATGACACACACATAAAAAGAGCACACATAAATCACATAATATAAGACCAAGGATCCACATATAATGAACATGTTTATATTTCACTCACATGAATATAAACATATAATGAAGGCTTTGAGACACATACAATGACATGTTATAAGTCCATAAAATAAAATAGAGAAAACACACAAGACATGAAGTAGGAAAGAAAACATGAAATCATGCATGAATACATGTAATTATCCATCATAATAGTTTTGTAACATAGGTATATTAATAAACTTAAGTAATAATTAGATATCAATGCTAAGTAAGTGAGCTATATAGATAGATTTTACATAGTGTAAGGAACTAGATAGGAGCAAGAAGGGATAGCCAATGAATGGTATAACCCATGTATTATTTGATCCCAATGGTATTATGTATAGAAAATATATAGGAGGAAAGTGTCTTATTTGGATCAGAGATTTGATATTTTGTGATCACTAGGATGGATTTGATGGACTTATATAATAACACAATGTGATGTTGTATGAGTAGAACACTTTTTATTGTTTGCATTTTCTGAATCTAAAAAAGTAAAATGACTTAAAATTATGTTCATAAAAATAAAAGTGTATTTTATAAATTTAATTGTGTATAATTTGTGAATATAATTTTATAAAAACTATACACGCACACACACACACAATATATATATATATATATATATATATATATATATATATATATATATATATATATATATATATATATATATATATATATATATATATATATATATATATATATATATATATATTCATAAATCATGCATAGACCTTGATTTTTGAATTTTATAATATATTTATTTTTTTGAATTTTAACATAATAGTATGATTCTCAAATGTTATATATAGAAGGAAGGATTATATTATCATCCTAAAATATCTTCAATGGGATACCTCTATGTAGGCCCTATATCATCATAATCATAATAATCTTTTGTATCATAGTCCTCATCATGGTCATACTTAGCTTCTTGATCCTAAAATTATGGTATGCCACTCTTGTCTTCTTTTTTACTTGGATATGTAAAATTAATTGTTTTTAAAGGGTAAAAACTTTATTGATCCAAGAAAGCAATACACAGTATAAGAGTAAAAGTGACCCACTAGGGGTTAAAAATTGATAATAGAACCATCAAGAAAGTCCCATGAAACATCTCATATCCTCCATAACTAGATCATCTAATTCCTAAATAAGGTCCTTAGGTAGACATCCCCAATCATCCATATTCCAAGTCCCCATTTCATCTGATGCCCATTTGGCCAAACCATTAGCCACCTTATTCCATTCTTGTGGGATATGGTAAAAGGTGACAAAATCTAGGGCCCCTTTAGGAGAAATGATTTTATTAACCACCACCACTAACTACCAATTCACATCCTCAAGTTGATGCTTATTTAGCAATTCAATCACAATCTAAGAGGTAGACTCACAAATTATCCTTTTCCATCTAAGGGTGCAAGCCTATTTCAATACTATAAGGATATCTAATGCCTCCATAAAATTGTTAGAATGTTGACCTCTATACATTGAGAAAAAGATCTCAATCACTCTATAACTATCCCTATCAATGCCACCAACCCTAGTAGGTCTAGGATTACCTCTATAGGAACCATTAGTGTTAATTTGTAGAACTTAATGGGAAGGGATTTCTAATGACTTCCCTTCAAAACCTTCCCTTAGCACTCTATCCTAGACCAGGATTAGGCCTTTCCCTATCACAAACCATAATATCTAAAGTATGAATCACTCTCATAACTCTAGGGTGCATGAAGACTAAAAAATCACACTTTATAACCAAAGTCTCATAAATAACCCCTTGAATTCTTATCCAAACCTTTCCCACCTAAAGGTTCTTATCCATAAAAATCCTATGGTTATGCTCCAAGTAGATATGCCAAGTAATCAAACTAAGACCAAATGTCAAAGCTATTTGGAGGAAGGAAGTCTTAGATGGAGGGTTCCCCAACCTAATCCATAAATATTCCAAGGAAGAGGATGTCTACATGGCTAGTTCTAGACATCCCACTAGGAATGCCAAAAAATCCTAGTAAAGGAACACTAAAAAAAGAGATGTGAAGTGGACTCATCATTACTGGAGCACATGACACACATAGAGGGGGCCTAAAAGCCACACTTCTAAATATTCTCCTAGGTCAATCATCTATTATATCCTACCAGCCAAGATAAAAAATTATACTTCAGCCAAGAGAATTTATTCTAGATCTATTTCCACCAAGGGACCCCTATACACCCAAAAACCTATTTATCCAACACCTGATAGCCAAAGGTAACTAATTTTTTTTCCTTTTTGGTCATGACCCTAGGTAAGAACATCCCTCTCTAAAAGAGAATTACAAACCCTACCAAGCAAAATAGAATCCAACTCTTAATGTTCCTCCATCAATCCACGTAATGGCCACTCATGTGGGTCCTTCCACTTGAAAAAAATAGCCTAATCTAGAACCTAAGGGGATTTGAGATCTACCACTCTACTCCATACAACCTCAAGAAAATTATTACATAAATCTTGCAAGTGAGGATGAGAATACATGATAGGAGGGTAGCCATCCCAATAATTAAACTAGAAGAGAGATTTTAAGCCTGTATTTTAAATATAAAATAACCCTTGTTTGAACAACTTGGCTTCCCTTTTTAGTATACCCCAAATTATAAAACCCTTACCCATAAGATTGAATCTAAGAAAATCAGCACTCTCCACATCCCAAAGATATTTTTTGGTAAGGATCTTAGACCAAATCTAATGTCATTGAGAACATCATCTCTAATAAATCTTGGTTATCAAATATTTCCCATTCATATTAGCCCGATGTAACCCCAAACTACATTCTTGGTTCAACTGACACACATCATCTCACTTGAGAAAGCTCCACTTCTTCGAAAGAGGATTACTAATCTAGATAAACTGATGACAAATAATCTTGAAGTCTTTGATATAGGTAGAAGGGGTAGACAACACAAAACACCTATATAATGGGAGGGCTTGAACCATAAATTTAAAAAGGGGTACTCTACCAATAAAATAAAGCTACCTTCAAGTCTAGTGACTAACGTTTTGATGAAATTTCTAGATAAAATCCTACCATAACACCATAAGATGTGTTTGGATAATAAGAGGAATACTAAGGTAGACAAAGGGAAGTGATCCAATCTAGAACTTGAGAATCCTATCAATTCTCTATTGAATGAGCTTAGGAGTGTTAAATAAATAAATATAGGACTTACTCTCATTGATTATTTTTCCCAAAGTATCCAAATAAAAATCCAAGGTCTTCCTCAAGTTCATTGGTTCATCCACTCTGGCCAATCCCATCAAAGCCATGCCATCCAACAATTGAAGATGTGATTGGGGGTAAATTATTGCCCCAACACCAACCCTAAATGACACCAAGCTCCATATGAGATTTAAGAAATCCCCCAATCCCCTTAGCCATCAAAATAAATGAATATGTGGATAAGGGATATCCTTATTGAAGATCCCTAGACACATTAAAAATCTTAGAAGACTCCCTATTGATAATCAGAAAGGAGGAGGAGGTCACACAACTGATCACCCACTCAATCTAGGCATTATCAAACCCAAAAGCCTTCAAAATATTGGATAAAAAGACCCATTTTACTTAGTCATAAGCTTTGGCCATGTCCAACTTAGTGAAAATATCCTTCTCTCTAGATGAGGCCATAAAATGAATAGTTTCAACTACAATAACAACTCCATCTAGAATCTATCTACCTATAATAAAAACACCCTACTCCTCAAAAATCAACCTACTTAACCATGGTTTCAAGCACTCCAAAATCATCTTAGTAATTATTTTATACATCACATTACAAAGGTAAATTTGTTTAAAAATATTCAAAGAGTTAACTCCCTTCTACTTAGGGATAAGGGAAAGAAAAGTGGCACTTATGGCTCTCAACATTTCTTATTCTTATGAGACTCTTGGACAACCTCAAGAAGATCAAGGTTGATTACCTCCCAAAAATCCTAAAAAAATTTAATAGAAAACCCATCAGGTCCTAAAGCTTTTCCTTTCTTCATCTAAAACACTATATCCTCCAACTTTTTCAAGGTGATTGGTTTGAGAAGAGAATCATTCATTTCACTGGTCACCAAAAGAGGAATATAAGATAAGATTGAATCTTCATCCTCATAGGTAGGAGGGGAGTATTTTGAAAATAGATTAGAAAATAATGGATAGACTCTTTAAAAATATCAATAGAGGAAGAAATAAGGACCCCCTTTAGAGATCAAAGAGAAGAGATGATATTACCCTACCTTATATCCTTCACTGAATTGTGAAAAAAGGAGTTATTTCTCTCACTTTCCTATAACTAATAAATGTGGGACTTTTTATTCTAGAAAATTTCCTCATGAAGATCCCACTCCTCCACCTCCTTCACCATCAAAACCTCTAGTATACTCAAGTCCTAAGAAAAACCATAGTCCCATATCTACCAAGTGATAGAGTCTAAGTGCTCCTGAGCAACCCTTTTATCCTAAAAAACATTTCCAAAATGGTGTCTATTCAAATATTTCAACATTTACTTGATGTATTAAAGCCTCTTTGTGAAGGAGTACATTTTAGTGCCATAAGATATATTCCTAGAGTTCTACCACCTAGGAACAAGATCATGAAGTGATGCATCTCGAAGCCACATGATTCCTAGATTACTTTTTAGAAAAACTAGCCAGATAAGTAGAGAATTTGATTAGCTAATGATCAGAGACCCACCAATCTAGAATATTAAAGCTCATCATCCACCTATCACCAACCCAAAAGATGGACACCAAAAACTTTTCCAAACTTTATGAAATTATAACATCTCCAATCCTCTTATTGTTCCAGGTAAACATCCCATTTGAGGTTTTGATATCCACCAAATTAAAAAGGGCCACACTATCCCTTAGAATATTAGAGAAGGGGTCCAAATGGGCAATGCCTCCCTTTTATCCTATAAAGAAGAGATATAATTGAAGTTTCCTACTAGAATCCAAGGAAGAAAAGGATCCAAAGAAAATAGGTATCTAAAATGTGACCAAAGATATGCTTTACCAAGGATATCAATAAGAGCATAGATATTAGAGAAGATAACTCTCTCCCCTGACTCTAGACTAGAATCAACAAGAGAAATATAATATTTTTAGTATATCCAAAAAATGGGAATAAATATACACATATCCTATAAGAATTCAAGTCCACCAGAGCTACCATGTGCTCCCACACATTAACATAGCCATTTACCCCAAATATTAGAAGCCGAATGCAACATACTATCAATAAAAAACTTAGTCTCCTAAAGGAAAATAATATCCAAATAATGAACACAAATCAACTCCAAAATATCCCTTTATTGAGGGATGGTATTCATACCCCTAAAATTCTAGGATATCACAATCATCATTGAGGTTGGAATAAGTGAGAATCAATCATCTTCACTGAACCAAACTCCACCAATGTCTCACTAATTAAATTTACTTTTTCTCGATCCTTCTTTCTACCAGCCTTAAGGGGCTTCTTAAGATCACCCTTATTAAGGTTTTTTTGTTGTAGGTCTAAGATAGGAGAATAAGATTTACTCTTTCCCATATCCATAACACCAATCCTACCTATGATTCTAGAACCTAGTACAATAGAGTCCATAGTATCCTCTAGCAACACACTTGTCCCCCCAAGCATAAAGGCTAAGGGGAATTTGTGACCATCTACACTACAAGATCCCCTACTAGAGCTAAGATGGAGATAACATTCATTTTATTCCCAAGGTGCTTCTCAACTAAGGAGCCACCTATAACTTGTATGTCAAGGGGAACCCCCTCCTCCTAGAGCAAGTCCTCTAAGACATCAAACCTGTTAAACATCTCCTCTTTCTACCTATCTATAAGAGTTCTCTTCTAAAATTTACTTTTATTATGAGTCTTAACTAGAACCAAAATATATTTATCCACTTCCACCCCCTACATGGGAAGCTTTCCTTTGTCTAACTTAGGAGAAGACTAGGGAGGAGAAAAACTTGAACTAGTATTATTAATAACTTTGGGACACTTCTGCTAAAGGTGACCATATTCATGGCATAGGTGGCATAAAAATGGAAAATCCTCATAATACAACTATTGGGTCAAAGAGGTTTCCCTAATGATCATCTCAACTAAATTTGGTAGTAGATTATTTAAATAAATTTCAACACACACAAGCAAAAAAAAGTACTCTTTTAGTCAGGGTTTATTGGGAAGGCTTAATAGGCTTATCAAGCAAAAGAGTAACCATCTAAAATATATCACTTTTCCAACATTCCAAAGGTAGATGAGGAATATGTACCAAAATTGGAACCCTAGAAGGGAGATCCTCTATATATATGCACCCCACATGCCAAGGTTTTTATTAAAAGGCCCACATAGTTGTAAAAATAAGGCTTGCCTTTAAAATCTTGATTTTGATCAGCTACATAAGAAAAATACACCATAAATAAATTTTTGCTAACTATAATAATATCAAAATCACCCTCCAGGTTCTAGGTCTTATGAACCCATGAATCTAGAAATAGAAGTGACACCTGCATCCCTATAAACTTACAAATTAGCACATGGTTCTTATAGTACTCCACATCTTGAGCAATGTATTTAGGTTAAATTACCAATACTATTTATTCTTATGATATTTATAAATACCCATTCAGCTTTTACAATTGAAAACCTCCATTTATTGATGATCGTACCTCAAGGTTAACCATATTTGAAGTAGACAATCCACCACTAGGGAGAGGAAAACCCAGATCTAACCTATCAGTAGGTGTATGTAGCACCATGAAAAAGAGGATAGACACTCACACCCCAACAATTATTGTAGAAAAAACTAAACAATATCTTATAGATAAAACCCTCATGAATAAAAAATCTCAAAATAATAGCAAAAATAAATGAGACCCCCTTGTATGCTACAACACTAATGCCAAGCTTCAACAAAATGGAGAGTAGAGAAAAGGTTTTAAAGGTATATAGCCATGGCCTACATCAGGTCATGGGATACTTTTCCCTCACATAAATGTTACCCAATATTTTAAAATGTGACACCATCTCTCCCTCAATTCAAAATCCAAACATCATTATTACATAATTAATTAATGATATGAAAAATTAATTAATCCATAATGTGGTATTGAATTTTTTTATTTCTCTTTTTCAATATGTATTATGTATTATGTCTTATGCTTCTGTTGTTATGAATTGCTTAGATATTTTTGTGTAATATCTAAATGTATGTTTTTTTTTACTTTTTTCTCTCTAAATATGTTCCTTTTTTGGAATGAATATGGCATTGCCTTCCTGATCCAATGATATACAACCTTTATTTTTATCAATCATTGTTCCAATTTATTTTAACCATGTTCATTTAAACACAACATGGTATATAATTGTTTTTGAAATATCTCAAAAAGTAAGATATAAATATTTTTAAGTAAACAAAACTCTTAAATTGATTGATCTCATACATGGTGTAGATGCATTAGTTTGATATAATTTAACATTTATATCCAAGGGATAGAATAAATGACATAGAATAAAATTTTGTTTCCTAATAGTTCATAACATTGACATATGTAAATTTCTTGTCATTTATGTGAGAAGTGATAGTGAAAGGGTCTTTATATGAGTAAAGGACTATAATTTCCCCCTTTGAAAGTTTAGATTTTATAGGCATCTCATGCTTCAAAAAATATTTTGTCGGGAACACTTTCTTAAAGATACTTTATTACTTAGGTTGATTTTTTTTTTGAAACTTATGTTATATATATTTCTAAAGGATTTCATTTATGATAGATTAATTTTTAATTTATCTTTCTCTTCTTGTGCCTTTTGTGATTTTTATTTTTCATCTTGATATTTTTGTACTCTTATTTTCTCTAATTTTTACTTTTTACATTTTCTTACTCTAAATTGTCCTTTAGTATCCATGCTTGTTATCTTGGTTCTTTTTGTACTATTTATAATTTTACCACTTTTTACTTTCACTTATTCCACTATGGTTTATTTTATTTATGTATCTACCACAGGATCACCACTATTAATAATACTTCTTATTTTCTATTCAAATCCAAACTCTATATGTATGATGCCTCTCTATTATATGATATGCATGATAATATTTTGATCTCCTTAGAGGATGTATATAAATTAGTTTGATAAAATTATTCAAATAATTTACCTTATAATCTCATTTGAACTCTTACTATCCTTTTACATAATTTTTGAATCACTTGGTGTTGATGTATTATTGTATTTTCCCATTTTGATATGAAATCTTGTTAGGCACAACATTGCTAGATGAAGATGAAAATACATGATTAACACTATAATACTCCATATTATTTGAATATGTGATCTAATTTTCATATATTTAATCCTTTAAATTAAATAATTACCTTTATTTTAAAACTCCTCTATTAACTTTCTCACAATGATGATTTGATCCTTGAGGGATTTACAATAACAATTCTTAGGTACTTCCAACTAGATATGGACATAAATCACCATCAATAGGATATGTATGAGGTGGAGAGGTTTTAGGAAAGATATGTTAGTTACCTTATTTTATCACTATAGGATGGGTCACCTTACCTCTTGAGATAGTGATAACATGGACCTAGTTATAGGGGAAGTAACAATCACCATACTAGAGGTTAGGAGGAGAAAGATATTACTTTTATTTATTTAAATTTTTCATGGAATAAAATGAGAATGAGATTAAAAAGACAAAAATCATAGAAAACAATCCAAAATAATAATGAAATAAATTTTTTATTTGAATCCCTAACAAAAAGTTTAGAAGGAAAAAACTAGGGAATGCTAGGGCTTGTGATATTTAATAATAAGTAGGTTCACCAATATGTTTGATCAAAATTTGGGAAACTAGGAGATAAATTATTAAATGTGACAAATTGATATATAGAATAAAAAATTTATAGATATTAAATAAATGACACAAACTGATTTGGAACATGTCAAAGTTAAAAACATGATAAAATTGGGAAACGTCAAATAAATACATTTTAGTTAGAAAATCAGGGTGAAGGACTATGAATGAGACTTAAATTAATTGTATGGTCATGTTGATTCACTATGGATCTAAAATAGGGTTTTTATATATCTTTAAAAAATGATGGACTAGTGTATTTATGGAGTTATAGTGTCCTATAGGTTCTATATCTCTAAAACTAATATGATAGGTTCTCCATCACTTTTGTTTTGTATTTTATTGTAAGGGAGTATTTGATCCATCATGAAAACCACCATATATATTCTCCTTAATTTTAAACTTGGTTCAATATATCAAATGGGAAAATTTAATCATAGGTTAAAATGGGTTAGTGGTTAAATTTTTTATTGACCTCAAACCCCATTTTTTGAACACTACCTACATGCTAATACTCTGAAGATGGATCAAAATCCATATAGTTACCTCATACTATGGTGGTGTGTTTGTAAAAAACTATTTAAAAAATATAAATGTTTGTGTAATCCTAGTGTGAATAGATTATTCAATAATTACTTGTGACCTTTGATGTGCATGTAGACTTAACTCAAGGCTATTAGGGTTATATAAACTCTATATTAGAAAAAATAGGTGATTTTATCTCAATGTATAGTTAGATGGTATAATGTTTTTCCATGTGTGATTCTCCATTATGAAAATTGGTTTGAAATGTGTCTTTATAGTGATGTTTTTGACCTTGATAAACTTGTGACATGAATCATTACATGAAATTAAGTTTGAGAAACTAGTTGTTATTTGGTAGGACACAACTAGCAAAACTAGAGACTACTAGAGAGTAGTATTGTCCAAATAAGGTGGTCTTATCTAAAAAATAAAGAGAGATAAATTGAATGTGTGAATCAATTTGAAATTGAGTTTAGGTTACTTAAAATGTTGTATAGGATATTTTTATATCATTAGTTGATTTTATGAATGGGTCATCCACATAAGAAATGAAGGAAGGGTGGTCAAAATATTATGGAATGAGGTATGAGATATTTGTGTATAAATGGTGGTCAAAAATACATTATTTCATCTTAAATTTTATTCTATGTGTCTACACACACTACTCAAATAAAATAATAAAAATGTTATAATATGATATTAGACTAGTTAAAAACTAATAATAGTAACATGCTAATCTAGTTTCAATAATAATAAAGCTAGAAATGGAAATAAAATAAGTCTCAATTTTTAGACATATGTATTTAATGAAATTATGGTTAAATAACTCTAAGTTGTATAACTATGTTTTGCCCTCAATTTTGTATCTACTTTTTCTAAGTACTTTTTGAAGACAATGATGCGGAAGGAAGTGTAGTCATAGAAGAGACATGGTGTGGAAAACTATGGTAGAAGAGACAAGTCATGTGAAATAAGTTAACATGAAACATAGAGGAATTGAGAATGTAAGACTTGAAAAATATCAAAAGACATGGTTAAGGGTGGAGATGATTGGGGAATGAATCAATCAAATGTCAAATAATAATTATCATATACAAATCTATCACCAGTTTATGAGAAGATAGGTGCACAATGATGAGGGTCAGACATAGAGAGAGAGAATATAGGGTAAATCAGGCCTAGGTCCTTATGAATTTAATGCAACAAATTCCTATAACTCATTACTATTAATGGAAATTAGTGAGTCATCTTTATATAATCAATTCTATAACTAAATGATTGGGGTAGACCTATGTATAAATACCCTGTATGTTTACTTAATGTTGGTTAGTGATTTTACCATTGAAGCCATATTATTTCTAGAAATGACATGTGTATGCAATGAGAGGAAGCTTTTGGGTTAATGAAACACTTATGTAATATGATTATGAATACAAAAGGTATGATTACTATTTTACCCTTAGTTTGAACCCAAATTATTTTTATATGATTAGTTAAGGAATGAAAGTTAAGAGTTAGACATGGAACTAAGTATGAACTTATAACTAAGTACCTATTTTTATCACCCTATCTTAAGAAACTAAATTAATACATCATCGCGTGATGAAACTAATGGGAATCAATATTAGGTTTTGTGCTTCAAGTGAGTGTATGATAACCTTTTCTCACATGATATTCCATCATTCTATCTCATTGTAACTCTTGTTCTCTTGGGTACACAAATAGGAAAAGATATACTAAACTAAAGGAAACAATTTCAACCTTTTGGTTCCATTATCAGGACCCACTATGATTTTTCACACAATGGTGTGAAAATGCTTGAATGGTTATCTTTGTAAAATGTCAAAAGTTGGGCTACTATTGTAGAGAAGAATTTTATACTTTAGGAGTTTATATACATGGATGGGTTGAACATCACCTTTATGAGTCACTCTATGAGCTTTATTTTTATTTGTTAGCCACACCATTCACTTTCTTTATGGACCATGAAGTACTAAAATATATCTTGAATAATCTAGTGTTGTATGCATGCATTTGTTGATGGATTATTCTCTTTCATGAATTTAAATTTTATATGATGGTTAAACTAGGTAATACTAATTATGGATAAAATCACTTGTCATGCATTAATTATAGTAAACCAACATGTGCCTTGAGGATGATTTACGTAATGTATAGCTTTTTCAATTCAACCACGTATATTAGGAATTAGAATTTATTAAAACTTTCCTTAACATAGATTGATCACCAAACCACTTCAGTGCTCAAGAGTAAAATCAACTGGCTATCCATGCCACTCCTTTCTATTTAATTAGAAGTGACATTTATAAACTTGGATGAAATAAAGTATTATGATAATGTGTGATGTAACATGTATGCACTAAATTTCTTCAAGAATTTCATGAAGGTGTCACTAGATGACATTATTATGGAAATTCTATAATTCAAAAGTTTTAATTAGTAGGGTTATGGTGGCCCACTATATTTAAGTATGCCAAAGCTTACACATGCCAATGTGATATCTATTAGCATGTGGGTAAATAATACTAGAGGGTTGACATCCCCCTCCATATAATACTTACTCATGAACCCTTTGAAAAATTTATTTCTGATTTTGTTGGGCTAATTACTCTTGAGATGAGGTATACTAGCATTACTACTACTAACTATCTCACTCATTGGATTGGTGTAAAGCCAACTTGAGATTGTAATGCTATAGCTACCTATAAGTTTCTCTAGGAGAGTATAACTAC
Organism: Torreya grandis; assembly: GCA_037957365.1. Lineage (NCBI taxonomy): Eukaryota > Viridiplantae > Streptophyta > Pinopsida > Cupressales > Taxaceae > Torreya > Torreya grandis. The sequence goes on along the minus strand of JARHVA010009094.1, from coordinate 78,501 downwards.
AAGGTATGGATTTTCTTTAAGCTAGAATAGTGATCATGGAACTCATTTCCTTAATGAAAACATATGCATCCTTTTGTCCAAGTTAATGATTACACACCACACTACTACACCATATCACCCTCAGTCCAATGGTATAGTTGAATCTTTAAATAATATCTTGGGTCATGCATTGATGAAGATTTTAAATATTAGTTGTAGTGACTAGGATGATCAAGTTTATGTAGTATTATGTGCATATCAGACCATGTATAAATAGTTGAACAAGAATAATCCTTTTAATCTTGTCATTGGTACTAAAGTAGTTCTCCTAGTTGAGTTCCTTGTAACTTATTTATGTATTGCATGTGTTAGTCATTTGGATAGTGAGGAATATTTGAAACTACACTTTGATGTTTTACAATAGCTAGATGAAACATGTTTTCTCACACATTAGAATTAAGTAATGGATAAATAGAAACAAAAGGATTAATATGATAGAAATTTTAAGAATAGATTTTTTTCTCCCAATACACGTGTTGGTCTTGACTCTAAGTTCACATGCCACTCGGATAAATTTCACATCCATTGGGATGGTATGTTTAACATTAATAACATTCATCCCATAGGCACATGTAAATTTAAGAGGTTATATGGCCAATTCCTTCTAGGACATTTCAATGGTAGTCAGATTTGACCCTACCATTCTAAGTGATATTTCCCTTTTATTAATAAGGCATATGCCACTATATTAGTTTAGGATTTTGGTTTGTTTTTCAATAAATCATGGCATTATTTACTTTTCTTTTGTTTAGGTTTAGATCATCACTTGGTTTTATCTTATTTTATTTTTCATGTCATGGAGGACCACAAACATCTTTTAGTGTGGGGTAAGTGTTAATGAAGTAAATATAGAGAGTGCAAAGGAAACAATGGAAGGAAATACACACGAAATAGGGGCACATAAGTAAAAGATTATAAGGACAAGAAGATACATAAGATGTAGCATGTAACCACTATGAAAGGATCAATATGGAAAAATAAGTTCTTGCATTGAAAATATAAAATTTTAAATTCATTTATAGATGTCATGTACTTTGAGAAAAGTGCAGGATGGGACAAATGCATTACATGTGATAAAAGTAATGTGTAATGGTAAGTGTGCCAAATGGATGTCATGAAAATAAATTTAGATGCATTAATAAGTGAAATGATGGATGAAGTCATGGATAAGTAAATATGGGATATCCCTCAAATCTATAAAAGGTTAAAAAGTCATCATTTTAACAATTTACTATTATTAATTCATGAATTTATAAAGCCAAGTAGAGCATTTTCAAACTATATATCAGGAGCATTCATCAAATATCAATAACCAAATCACAATTGGTAAATTAAGACTATCATCATAAATAGAGAGATTGGTGAATTAGTGATTAAAGTGATGCATTTGAAATAATTACATGTTACACATGTCAACATATGACATTATAAGATGCTATAACAAGAGAATTAAGGGAATTGGAAATAGGAAAAATTTATTCTTTTGGGAGGATTGGATGGTTGTGCTTCAACCTTTGAGTTCCTCTAAGGGTGGTTCATACAAAGAATAAGGCCCATATAAGCTAGCCCTTTCCTATGATCTATGAAAAGGAAGAGTTCAAGGGTGCATAAGTACATCCAATTTTTATAAGATGAAGTATCTTGTGAATCTGACATGCAAGAGGAAAGCTTGGTATAATAGATAAAGGTAACACACATTGATGAATCCAAGATGATGTGTGGGGAAAATAAGAAAACCATAACACTTCCCCACCTATTGTATTAATCTATGAAATACAATACCTTGAATCAATGTTATGAATAGAGAAATGCGAGTCCAATGTGTTGACCTATCAAGTATTTAATTATAATCACCACCAACTTGGGAAATAAATATAATTGTAGTGTGATTATATGGTTGTGTTGATGCTGGAAAGTGCACCTAGTTGGCATGAAAATGGATTCTTGCCCTCTCCCCACAACATGGAAACTCCTCTCTCACCTGTGGGATGGCGAAGCAGGAGAGGAGAGTCTCTAGGTATGGGCTAGTTCCCTCTGATATATCTTGTTTGTTTTAGGCAGAAAAATAATAGATATACAGCTATATATTGGGGGGAATGAAAAGGGAGAAGAAATGCATGAAAAAAAATAGCCTACTCTAAAAAAGGTGATACACCAAAAATGAAATGACCTTCCCACCTCCACACTCAGGACCAAACAAAACATACATACACTCAAATTTGGCAGAAAAGACCAGGTCTCTAGGATGACAGGGAGGTTCTTATGGAAAGCACAAGAAATAGGGACTCACCAAGGTGCTACAAAATACACACTGTAAGTGACCTCACCTATTTTATACCTCCAAAATAGAACTCTACTCCTGGAAGCAACAGACAGTGGCACTTTGTAGATCACAGGTTTGCTGGTGTCGAACCTGTGAGAGCATCAAGAGATAATGACTAGACATAAATTAACATTCAAGGCATACTCTGCATAATCCATCCAAATAGGGGTAAAAACTGTCTTTTATTGATTCAGGTGGAGAATTTGGAGAGCAGTGCTCTTTACAAAAGTGTGAGAAGATCCTGATAAATGACCAAGTCTACGTATTTATATGGGAAATGGGAGCCTTACTATTCATTGGGAAGAGAGAAAGTACTATCAATGATGTCATAATTCTACCAAGACCATGCTTGATGCCTCATTTTGTGTGTTGGTCTTCTCCTTCGATGGTTGGGTAGGCTTTTCCCTATGCTCTGCAGGTGTTTTTTGCTGCCTATTGTTGTGGGTGGTGAATTTGCCGCTCGCTGTCATGGACTTCACGTGGGACTTCTACCAACGTCAGTCGATAAGTTTCCAACCGCGGTAGTTTTGCTGACATCAACCAATTTAAGCTGCCGACCATGGCATTTTTGTCAACATCGACCGATGTTAATGGCCTCTTTTTCTCTGCCAGCTGCTTCACGTCGCAATTTTGCCACCCTCTGCATGTGTGTAGGTGGTCTCTTTTTACCTGCCAGTGTTGTGGGCAGCAATTTTGCCACCCTCTGCATTTTTTCTACCCTCCTTTCACCTGTGTTAAATGCCCCAGCTCTTTTCCTCTCTTCTTGTGTGAACATTTGAAGACTCTACCTTTTGCTACCGTGAACGTCAATGAACGAGGCCAATGAACCAATGCTCTGAAACGGAGTTGTTGAACCCTGAAGATGGACCTTGTAACCTAAAATGACTAGCCATGTAAAGCAGGTGTAGAAGGTGATCGAGATTTTGCCCTGTGGGCAAAATTGATCAACAGGTTGAGTGGAAGAACACCATAAATTATCTCATTTATGATCTTACTATTTTCAATCATCTTAATGATACTAAAATGTTTCAAATTTCTAATCTAACTTATTTCAGGAAGCTCATGGAGGTCATGAAATTTATTATCTCACATTTTCATGAGGATTAATTGTACTTTGCATAGTACATAATGAGGATCATTACCTAGATAAATATCAAGCTTACAAGTTTACAATGTTTGAACACTAACTTTAATGGAGATTTTGAGGACAAAAAATAAATTGACAAAATGGTGGTGGCACTAGAATACAAAAATCATGGCCATGCTAAGTACATATCTAGTCTCCAGGATCCTACCCTTTAGGTAGCTACACCATTAGCCATGATGAAGATTTCATGGGTTGATAATTGGTAATAAGTGGATATGTCACACTTTTACATAGCGAACTAGATGGCCTAAGGGCTTAACTATACTTATTCTCAGTATTTTACTAAGTATATTATTAAAGATGCAAAGAAGGCCCACTACTTGCCTAATAAAAAAATTTCTTTGTGTGTAATTATTATTTTTTTATTATTTGATGATATTGGTGTGCCAGAGTAAATAGGTGGTGAGGTGAAGTGGGCTTACCCACTAGAGAACTAGTCTCCAACTAAGTGGTTTGAATCATTCACATACCTTAGTGTTATTAATCCCACCTACAAGTTAAGAATGAAGGGATAATTTTATGGAATGAAGAAGCCTTTATGAATGAGTGTACATCCTAAAGGAATTACCCACCTATATGGGGGATCAATCCTAGTTTGCATTTAAATAACACTTTTCATTAGTGTACATTTGAATGAACCCTGGAGATGACTTGTCATGGTGGCTTAAGCTACCACATGATTTTAAAAATAGGTATTTTATGAATTATGTAAGTATAATATATGATGTGATCCATATCAACATTGACATATATAATATTGACATTGAGTCTCACACTCTTTGCCAATCATATGTATATCTAGGGAAGAAGACTTATAGGGAAAAACAAGAATCAAATAATACCAACATAAAATCCCATCAAATCTTGGTCAAGGATAAGATTAATTTTTTGTATTATATGTTAAATCCAAATAAGAAGACATTAAGGAGTATCATTCCATCCCCACTAGAGATTGGAAGGCACCCGAAGGAGAAGAGGTCAAAGCATGATGCCAACTCAAGAACACAAAAATAAAAACTAATGTGAAAAAAGACTAACCATTCACCACCAAGAGATAGAGTGCCTACAAGTCAACCAAGAGGACTTGATTCCACCACACAAACATCTTTTCCTCTATAATAAGATATTTTAGTGCCTAAATATGGGGAATATGAATGAAGTGTGGTGACTCTTGAGGAAACACCAGAGAGGGGACCTTCACCTAAAGAACAAAAGAAGGCCACACAGCTAAATAATTAACCCTCTCCAGTGCATCATTAACAAGGTTCCCTTGATGACACACAAGTGGACATTGGGAGCCCCATTGGTAAAGAGGTGGAGGGTATAGGTACAATTATGGGAATTGGTGACCTTGATGATTGTACAAGCCACCATCAAGATGATCTAGATTTTGAAATAATTGAGTATAACCCCACTAGATGGAAGTAACCCATTAAATAATCCATGTAATAGAGGCCACTAAATACAAATTCAACCCATTACATTCAAGCCAAGTATTAAAAAAATGTCTTGGAGAATGACTTATTTATGTATGAGTATTTACCCAAGGTGGACCTGATTGATCATACTCAGTGAAAAATTTATTTTTATGTGGATATATAATTAAGAGCATCATTTTGAACTACCTTAAGATAGTATTATTTTGTTATCGATAGAGATGAAACTCCTTGATACATTTTAGGTGGATTCCTGGTACTGCACATTCTCTCAAGCAAGTGTGGTACTTCTTAAATTTTCTCATGAAGTGATAAGGTAGAATGACTTATAATATTTTGATGTGAAATAACTTAAGCGGAAGAATTAATAGGTCATTATTTTATATCACAATGAGTGTGTAGAATGGATAAAGCTTGAAGAGGAGTTATAAGATCTTAAGCACCAACTTTAAGTAGCAACAACATCAAGGGTGAAGACTCTAACACTTTACAAGTCAATTTTTTAGTAGGATCAAACACTTATGGATGGAGTTCCTCTTAAAGGTGAGACTTTTGATAAGTTAAGGATGTTGGTTGAACTATTATTAAAAATATGTAAAGACTAGGTAAATCATGAACATACACAAAATTGGCAAATAGATTAATTCATTAAGGTTATTTAACTTTGAAAAATATTTTTTAATAGATTTGGTGATACGGTTCCCATAATTGATGGATTATTTTATAAAATAGTGTGGCATTTCAAAATTTTATAAGCAAGGCTTCAAGTAGAAGAACTTCAACACCAACAATTGGTCAAGAATGTGTTTACAATAAAGGATAGATCTGAGTGTGCCAAAGCATTTCAAGATGTGTAAGTCTTAGAAAATAAAAAAAAATTATCATCATCAAGATTTGAACACTAGTTTTATAGTGCTCTAAGGATAGGTTTTGATATAGGTTACTTCACTTGAGGATGTACACAAGAATTATTTTTCATCACTTGAGTTTTTGACCACTCAATTGGGTGACATTATGGAATAAACCAAAGAGACTAAATAGCTCAAGGAATAAGTCAAATAAATAAATAAATTATAAGATCTAGATTATGTTAAATCATTGGGAGGAGGTGAAGCATCAGGGAGAGCATACAAGACTTGAGTTTTTGATTTTAGAGGGACCTGCAGATAATGCATAGTCTAGGACAAATTGTTTGGCTTAGTGTGGGGTGATGTTGGGACCTTAATTTTGTATCTAATTTTCCTAAGTAATTTTTTAATACAACATAATGGACTTAAGCGTAAGCACAAAAGACATAATTTGGAAGACCATGGCATGAAAGAGGTAAGTCACGTGGAATAAGGAACATGAAACATAGAGGAACATAAAGCATATTACTCAAAAAATAGAAAAAGACTTGGGCAATGGCATAGAAAGTAGATATTATTGGGTAATGATTTTATCGAGTGTCAGAGGAGAATATTCAAATGTGAATCTAGAATGAATCCATGAGAATATAGGCACATGATGAGGAATATCTAGCATAAAAAGAGAATATAGGGGAAATTAGTCCCAAGTCTTTAGGAATTTAATGTAATTACTTTCCACAACTCATTAGTATTAATGGTAATTGGTGAGTCATATTTATGTAATTAATTATATAATTTAATGGTCAAGGTAGAACCATGTATAAATAAAACCTAATTTTACTTAGGATTGGTTGATAATTGTAACATTGAAGTTATCATAATTTTGGAAATGACATATGTATACAATGAGAAGAAGATTTTGGGTTGATGAAACACTTATGTAATTTGATTATGAATACGATGGAATTATTACTATTTTATGCTCAATTTTCACCCAACTTATTTTTATATGATTATTTAATTATGAAATGAAAAGTTAATTTAGACATGGAACTAAGTATGAATTTATAACTACATACATGTTCGAGCACCGTATCTTAAAAAAAACTAAATGAATACACCACTACATGATGAAACTCATGGGAATTAGTCTTAGGATGAATCTTTGGGTGAGTGAGTGATAACCTTTTATCATGTGATATGTCAATGCACTAGCTTATTGTAACTCTTGTTCCCTTGGGAGTGAACCTAGGGAAAGACATGCTAGACTAAAGGAAAATATCCCAACAAACTACATGGGATTTATTTCACTTTTTAGAGTATTAGATACATAGATAGTGATTGATCGTCATGCAGTAATTGGGTTCATATCAACCTATTACACTCCCTTCTTTATCTTTATATGTTTTTATCTATTCAATCCCTATTAGGGTTTCAAAATTGAATACATAATTTACATATCATACTATCCCATTTAAAGGACAAATTTCCACATAGAGGTATGTTTTTTATAGATGTCGGTAATTATGCCCTAATTTTATTAAGTTTATGTAGAGGATAGAAATGACTATTATAAGATGATAGTGTAAATCAATCATGTCCTATTATAGATTCTGATCATAATAAATAATAGTTATAGTTTATATTGCACACACATTATTTAATTTGATCTAATTTTTTAGTTGTGTCTCAGTCCAACACAGTCAACCTATAGGTAAAAAACATCTAAGTGTTATTATGTTTTTTATAGTTAGTTTCTTTCATTCATATTTATTTCATCCATTTTATTACTTTACTTTCATTCTACTAGTTACAATTCATTTTCCAAAATTTTATGTATTTATATTCATTTTATCTTAATTAGAATTAAATACCAAGTTAATTCCAAATTATGAAAAATTATATTGGTAAACCCATAGATTTTATTTGATGATTTATTCAAAAAAATTATTAGGGTTTAGATGAATTCTTGAACATCTGACACTCAAATAACCTTATTTTAACCTTGGATCTAATATCTGACACTTAAATAATTTGATTTTAAAATTAGATTTAATAGCTAACACTAAAGAAATTTATTTTGACCTCAGATCTAATATGTGACACTAAAATAAATTTATTTTGACCTTGGATTTTAAGTGAATTTACTAATCTCCATACACAAAAAAATCCCTTCTTTTTATAGCATTCTTTTTTCAATCATTATTTATGGTATCTTTTCCATTTTATTATTCTATGTCTTATAAAATACCTCCCTCCCTTATTATTGTAAGGAAAAGTGATAGGTTAAGTGGAACTCCTATAGAGAATATTCAATTTTTTTTCAAACTCTTTTATAATGGATGATTTTTTTATTTTTTTATGAACATGATAAGACAACTATCCAACATTATACACAAGCTCCATTAATGATTTTTTTTGTAAAGTCAAATATGACATGGGCACAAGATAAAGTTTACATTTAGGATCTTATAAGGTTTACTCCATAGCCTCAAGTTTTATTAAATTCTTATTTTTCAACATTCAATCAAAGATATTACCAATTATTACTAGATTAAAAATGGAATATATGAATCCTTTCATTGTTCCTTCCTCCTATGCCTTAAGTATGTCAAAGATAACATCCATCTCCCATTATTTTTCTATGGATTGTATTGTATTATGTGGCCCATGTTGTTAACACCTGAAAAGGTAGTTTACCATAACATAAAGGCAACCAACATGTCCTTACTCAACCCCATCTACCTCCCACATATCCTCTTGATGGTTTTGTTTGCATATTTAGTCCTAATAATTGTGATTGTGAAACTCTTCAAGATCAAATATTAACTATGAGAGAATTCATATAAGAGTTACAAAATAAAAATCAATATTTCAATTCAAGGATCATAGTACTTCAAAATAAGATCACATACACAAATAATCTAGAACATATTGGTGTTAAACATCTATCCATATCTACATCGAATTATTTTGTGACTCAAAAGGTACCATCTCAAGTATGGGTTCAAAAGTAACATACATCTACAACCATTGATTTAAAAATTATAAAAATGGATAATAATATTTCAAGTGATATTCTAAGATAATTTTTTTTTAAAAAGTTGATCACATTGCCTCTTATGCATTGTCTAAGGAGATTAAAATATTATGGTGCATATCATATAATGAATGGGCATTATAAAGATAATTTTTAGGATTTGAAGATTAAAATACAAAGTATCATTGATATTGCTTATCTTATATTTGATACATAAACCAAGAAACACACTCACACTAGGATTGAATCTCTTAAGAACATGTGTAATAAGAACAAATAGGAAATTTATAACAAGAAAAGTTAAAAATAAGAAAAATAGAGCAAGAAAAGCTTTATAATGAAAAATTAGAATAAGAAAGGTTAAAAAGGGAACAATCTAAAAAATAAAGCTTACAAAATAAAAATTACAAAAGGAACAATTAAATAAGAAAAGGTAAAAGATCAACAAGGAAAAGTTACTATAAGTTAAGATAGATAATTTGAAAAAATAAATTCATTATAACCCATAATGTGTCCTTAAAAAGTGTTTCTCACAAGGATAATTTGAAATCAAGACATACTAATTCAAAAGATAACTAGTACCATCACAACAAAGCCACATGATACAACACATATAACAAAGCAAAAAAATTTAAAAAAAATGCAATACCTCAACATGGGGAGTGTCATCATACCACAATTTTAGGACTAAGAGTAATATGATTATGATTATGATTATTCCAAATATTGGTATGATAATAAAAATATCATACACCATACATATGGGCATCCACTCAATGAGTTCATTCATTAGATTATTTTTGTAATATCAAGAATTCTAAAAACATTCAAATAATTAAAAATGTAAAAAAACTTAGTATGCATAGATTATTTACTGGTTCATCATGTTATTATTATACTTCTTAAACATGCAATTCATTTGATAAATATTAAATACCTTGCCTATTTTTTATTTTTAGCCTCTTGAATCTTATTTTTTACTTTATAGATATAAATATCCTAAAAAACAATCTATGCTACCATCATTTTCCATTTACTTTGTTTTATTTTCATATTTTGAATAAATAAAACTATTTTTTTCCATCATAGATAATATCAACCAGTAACAATCAACATAAACTATCTATACTTTCTTGAGCTAGTATATTTTGTCCTATAATAGTTTTACACAACTCCAAATAAAAATCTAAGTAAATAGAGCTTTAATACATCTATTTTTTGATATCACACTCACTTATAGTATACACAACATTACTTATTCATGAAAAATATTTATATTGTGTGTTATATTGATCATACATGTGTGATACATACTTGTGAAGAGTGTATATTATATGAGATGAGGATGTGAAATAATTCCACTATAATGGGAGCATATTTATCATACATGGCCATGCCATCATATTCATTACATAATTTATATCAACACATCTTTTGGATTATTTATATATCTTCCTCTTCTTCTACATTCCAACCCAGGGTTAATCATCCCTTTTTGTTTTAAGTTTCAAAAGTTAAAAAAGTGCACAAAAAATCAAATATCTAAAAAATGTAAAAACATTCAAAATATTATAAAAATCTAAAATGAATAATTGAGCATGATTAGACATATATTTTACATCATTATCCTATGTTATTTATCTCATTATTGGTAGATAGCATATTATTTTTATATCACACATTCATTTCATTGGTATTTATGAGTGTTACACAAGACACATAGTTTCACATGGACTAAGATACTAGACTTACCTCTACCATTGGTGATCCTAAATTGGGTTTATATTATCCACAATATATAGTATTTATATTTTTTTCCATTTTAAAACCCCTATGATTTTAAGTTATATACTTTTTATAAATGCCTTACTAACATCTATCTTACATTTGTGTACATGGATATCTTATCTGTTAGGATATGATCACATTACATCTATATTGTGTAACCTATCTTTCTAGTTATATGCTCCATTGATGTTAATAATTTTACATATGACAATATAATTTTGTTTATCTATTATACATAGTCCTTGAACCTTACGTGTATTAACATTATTGAGCATCTCTATGAGATATTTGTTTGATATGTGTATCATTTTAATGTATCCATTGATTTTCAGCCCTTATTTCTATGTTTTGTGTGAAATTTGAGCATGTTACTTGTTTAAAAAATTATTAGTATCCTTTTCATGTAACCTTTATCCTTGTGTAAAATAATGGTTTATGTGAATTTGTAACACTTCCCTTGTATGTGTCTATTGGCCTTATTGTGTGACATTTTAATTGTTATGTTTGTGTGCCTATTGAGCTTATTAATTTTGATGAGTTTCATTATCCATATAATGAACTAAATAGTATGTAATATTCCTCTATTAAAACTCCTAATATGAATTTCATTATCACATCCATCTATATTTGACACTTTAAGCCTTTCCTCATGTGTTACATACATACTTTGAATGATACATATCTTACTATGGTGACATACATTTTCACATATGTTAAAATATTAAATGATTACATATTGATATTCATGATATATTTAATTATTTTTTATATAAGTTAATTTAAGGATATATATATCCCTCACCTCAAAATGAGGGAATTTTAGTGGGGTTTTCATACATGAGATAAGCGTCTATGAACAAAAAATATTTTAGACTAAAAATATAGTTTCAAAGAGTTTTAAATAGTTCAAAATTCAATCATTATTATATATTATATGGTAATATGCCACACATACGCACTCACATTATATTAAAAGTATATGATATAAATACATGCACAAGCTTCAAAAAAAATTCACAAATTTGAAACTACATATAGTTATAGTTTTAATATTTATCACATAATTTGGATAATAATGCATATTAATTCCATAATTTAAATAATTTTTTTATATATGTAATAATGGCATAATCATAGATGTTTTCCATTCTTTTTTTATCGTGCATACATTAACTAACAAAGTGATAATTGAATCTATAATCCATTTACATTGGTTGATTAATTTAAAGTGTATAATGCATAACTTGGATATTAAACACTATATATAATTATATCCTTTTATTCTATTATGTATTACAAACCATTTTTGTCTTGGGGTTAAAAATAATAATAGTGAAAATTTAGGTTTATGCATACTTGAATGGGTTTTGTTATCTAGTCATATTTTATCCAAATAGGGGTTTGAACATCCTCAATTCACCATTGGTTTAAATAATTAACCAATTTCTCCAAGTTAATCATTTGAAGCACCTAGTCTCCAGTGTTTCAAGGAAGCATCATCTCCAAAAAAGTTATTAAAAGCAACATCAGTTTCACACATAAAGGTGCATTACTCTCTTATTTTCATTTTAAAATTTTAAAATTTTAAAATTTCAAGATTTTTTAAAATCTCAAATGAAAAAAATGATTTCATGAGTTATTTTAAGGTTATCTAAGTTTAAATGCCTTGTAAAAGTGAAGTGTGTGACCAAAGTCAAAGTGTGTTTTACACACTTAATTATCTTTCCTTTTACTCTAATAATTTAATTTCTAGACTAGTGGGGAGGGGATTTAAATGTAATCATTCAAATTTGGTCATGAATACTTAATAATGTTAGTTTTTTCCCACTTTCACTTTAATTGACTTGAAAATTTAATTTGTACGTATTTTTCCACTTCATTATATCATGTGTACTTACATTAACCTATCCTTTTCTAAATTGATGTCTCATGCCTACATAAATTTATGTAATCACTAAAAAACTCTCTAAGCATATGTATAAACATCCTAGATATTTAATTTAAACATTACCCTTTAAGGAAAAAATTGATTACTATGGTTCAATAATGGCATTAGGTCTTGATCCCTATGGGTTGATCTTATATAATTATATCCTTTGATTCTATTATGGATTCCAAACCATTTTTGTCTTAGGGTTAAAAATAATAATAGTGAAAATTTAGGTTTATGCATACTTGAATGGGTTTTGTTATCTAGTCATGTTTTATCCAAACAGGGGTTTGAACAACCTCAATTCACCATTGGTTTAAATAAGTAACCAATTTCTCCAAGTTATTCATTAGAAGCACCTATTCTCCAGTGTTTCAAGGAAGCATCATCTCCAAAAAAATTATAAAAGCAACATCATTTTCACACATATAGGTGTATTCCTCTCTTATTTTTATTTTCAAATTTTAAAATTTTCAAAGTTCAAGATTTTTTAAAATCTCAAATGAAAAAAATGATTTCATGAGTTATTTCAAAGGTTATCTAAGTTTAAGTTCCTTGTAAAAGTGAAGTGTATAATCAAAGTCAAAGTGTGTTTTACACACTCAAGTATTTTTCCTTTCACTCTAACAATTTAATTTCTAGACTAGGGGGGAGGGGGATTTAAATGTAATCATTCAAATTTGGTCATGAATACTTAATAATGTTAGTTTTTTCCCACTTTCAATTTAATTGACTTGAAAATTTAATCTGTACCTATTTTTCCACTTCATTATATCATGTGTACTTACATTAACCTATCCCTTTCTAAATTGATGTCTCATGCCTACATAAATCTATGTAATCACTAAAAAACTCTCTAAGCATATGTATAAACATCACATATATTTAATTTAAACATTAACCTTTAAGAAAAAATTGATTACTATGGTTCAATAATGGCATTAGGTCTTGAACCCTATGGGTTTATCTTAACATTCAATTAATAATATCTATTTTTCAAGTTTAAACCCTCCCTTACAAGTTGGTTTGTATTTTTAGGGTAGGTAGCATGAGGTTTGTCCTCTTGGATTGTTATACATGCACATCTAATTCACATATTCTATCACTTGTAAATTTAACTCCTTGGGCACATTTATACTATTGAACACAGATCAAAGCTTCCCTATTATTCCCAAATTTAACTCTATTCATTTTAATTATCATTTAGCCAAGTAAAAATACTAATCTATCCAAGTGGAGAAAATAATTATCAAGTATTAAATCTATATCTAGATGTATACATGTAGTAAAAGGAGAAACATTGTAAAAATCACACTAAGTTGGAGAACTATGTGGGCTAGATTTCCCTCTTTGGAGTATTGCATATATAGACAATGATCAATTATCTTAGGTGTGATTGGGGTAAGCTCATCCCATCACACTCCCCATTTATCTTTCTATTTGTTTAGCTATTGTAAGCCCCATTATGGTTTAAACTTTGAAGAAGACATTTACAGGTCATCTACATGCATTTGAAGGTCAAATTTCCTCATAGATGCATTTTTAAAGCAAACATAGGTGAGTTTACCCTTTTTTGAAGTTTTAGTAGAGGACATAATCAACTTGTAGAAGATAATAGTGGCAGTCAATCCTATCCACTTTTAATAATTTTTTACCCTAATGAGTTAGATTTAAAATTTATTTTGAACATACGTAATTTAGACTAATCTAATGTTTTAATTGTGTCTTTGTCAAACATAATCAACCTATTAGCAAAAAATAACTAAGTATTCATGTGTTTTTCATAGCTAGTTTCTTTCACTCATTTGTTATTCATACATTTTAGTGATTTAATTTCATTAATATATTTACAAGTCATTTTACAATGTTTTCTATATTTCTATTAATTTTATCTTAATTAGAGTTAATTACCAACTTAATTCCAAATTTTGATAAAACAACCTGAAGATACTACCCACTATTTTTTGAGTAATTTTAAATAAATTATACTATATATTTTTTAGGTGGACCCTTATTTTCCAAGTGAATGTACATTATACATTCCACATATGTATTATTTTTGTAGATGAGAGGTATGAATATACTTTTATACCAAAAGATTCACCTTTCTAATATTGAAAAATGACTCAATCAGGTCTTGACAATCATCCTATTATACTACCTACATAACCTATTTCATTTCATCAAATACATACATATGAGGTAGGTGAGGAAAGTCAAAAGCATGATAAATCCCCAAGAATATATGCGAAAAGTATTATGTAGAAAGTATTATCAATTACCATATAATAATGAAATAAAATATCATATCTCCCTCTTTTTAAAATTTTTGAAGATCATATTTGCATAATTACATATTGGTACAATAGTGATGATGATGGTATGCAAAATCTAAGAGATTAAAATTTATGTCATCTTAATTTCAGTTCTTTTGATCCCAAATAAAATTATCACATACTCTATTCATGCATTCATGAGTGGTAACATATAGATAGGATACATAAAATAAATATTAGTCAAAAACTCCTATAGATGCACATCTTAAAATAACAAGTGAAAATATATTATCTAATAGGAAAAGCAAATGAAAGCATTATTATTTGCTAATTTATTAAATCACAAAAATAACAATAGAAAATTCAAGATTTATGTCTAAGGGTAGCATCACTTGAATATAAGATTAAAATTATAACATATCTCTAAATTAAAATGAAAAATGAAAAATATAATCAAGTTTAACACCAACAATTGCAAGTAGCACAATATGAAAAGTATAGGTTTCTAAAAAAATGAATCCAAAAGGAACATTTACAATTAGATAAGAAAATTATTTATAGTTAATCAAGATATAATTATTAATAAATGATTTGATTTAAATTATAGAAAACAATAAGAAAAATCAAATACAACTAATGTGGTTTCAAAAGAGGAAGTTAAAAAAATGTGCATCATATATAGATCCTTAGTCTTCATATTTATGGAAATAAATTTACTGAGGTCAAGGTTTCTTCCTTTCACGAGGACAATTTATGTAGAATAACACTCCTTTAATATCTAGGATGAGATAAGAAAAATTTGTTTAATATTATCATAAAAAAATGATTCATTAGATCTATTGAATTACCTATGACATTTCTCCCAAAAACATGTTCAACTACATTTCACATTCACCCTACCATGGATTAACTCAAGGTGAAATTGGGGAAATCATGGATGAAAGCAATGGGGAAAAATTGGGATAAAGATGATAACTTTGTAATATATAAGCATAAAGTTATAATTGTCACAATATCACACAAAAATGAGTCCATCATGTAATAGAAAATAAAATAAAATAAAATACCTCTCCATATATTATTCTAGTAAATACAAATAACAAAATCATAGTAGAAGCACATAACATGACACATTTTGTAGCATAAAAAAATTAGAACATTCATTAGAAGAATTTCATGAAATTTGATTTGTATATATAGATACAAATGATTTTCACAAATCATAGTATCAATTTTAATTCAAAATATTAGAAATGTGATTATAACCCTTATTTAGATTATGTAGAATAATGGTATGATAATCTTGACAACCTAGGATCCACGTAGAGCTATCACATTCTAATTGGTATATTAACATAAAATATTATATGGTGATTAAATATGTTATGAAATAAATCCATGGTAACACCCTATGGACCAAATTATTGGTTAAGTAAACACATTAAAATATTTCAAAAATACAAAAAAATATTACAAAAATACAAAAACATTAATTTTTTTAAAAGAATAAAAAATTAGGACCTAAGCATGGCATAAGACGATAGTTTAATTCTTATCATATGTTTTTGATAAGATAAGTCTACAAAAAGGGTACAAAGCCTAGGTACAAAAATCCTAAATGGCAGCAAGATAGGCCAAAAACCATAACTAGTAGACTAACACCAAATAGACAAAAGCTGACCAAAAACCAGAAATAGACTAGAAGACAACCATGATAGAAGCTCTATTTGTTAAAAAAGTATTTCCAATCATCCTTAATAAAATTGAGAAGCTCCTCCTTGTTAGGCATTTTTCCTTTAATGTCCTTTTCTCTATACAGGACCTCTTGTAGAATCATCAAATAAGAAGCGGCATGATGAATAACCTTTAGGCAAATAGTAGTAAACACTTTCATTTTTTCCTAGAATAAGCACAATCCATTTTTAACATCTTTCATCTCCCTTTTAATCTAGCTATTTTCATCACAAGTGTCTTCAAATTACTCCTTGTTTGAGTCATATGTGAATTCATTTGGTTCCTCAAAATGGCTAGCTCCCTCCTTATAAATCTACTAATCTAAATTGGGATTAGCTTTTAAAATACCCACTGCCTCCCCCAGATCTGAAGTAGAGGAATAATCCACAATATTTACCAAAGGGGTTTTTCCACCTAGCAGTATACTAGACATCCTAGTATTCAGATTTATATTTGTGAAACTCAAAGGTTTAATTCTAGACCCTTTATTTGCAACCACCTCCCCTTGTGCATGGGCCACCCGATGTTATTTATCCATGGCTAGTTCTAGAAGCTCTTTACCCACCACTTTTTAAATCTTTTTCTTTCCCAAATTTTTATTTTTGGCATCTTGTCAATGGAAAACTTTCCTCTTTTTGTTGCCAAAAATAGAAGCACTGGTATTTATCTCACATAGCCCTTTTATAGCTAAGGATTGAGAAGGATCTAGGGGTCTATGTTTAGATAAAACCAAGGATGGATAGCTAGACCCTAGCAGGAAAGGGGAAGGGCCACCTTTCTTAATGAGAGAGCTCAAAGTGACAATTTCCTTGTACTTAAGAAGGGACCTGTAGGGGCCCAGAGAGCCAAATCTGACACTTAGTAGAATATGGTCATCTGAGTCACTTTCAATGGAATCATCAATCATAAGGCCTTTAAGGGTTTAGAAGGACACAATGCCAAGTGAAAGTGATAATTTCTAAAAATAAGACCTTGGAGGAGTAGAATGGTGGAAGTAGTAGAGTTGATAGCAATAACATTTTTGACAAATTGGATAGAAGTCTCTAGGGATGACAAAAGGAAGAAAGGAAAGTTGACAAGGAAATTGTGGTGAAAGTGATTAAGAAGATAAAAATGGTAATGATAGAAACACTTAAAATGACCCTCAAGGGTTAAATACTTCATGATAGTAAAACATACCTTATCCCAAGGATAAATCAGACTTTCTCTATGAAAACCTCCCTACAATTTCACTAGGGACACCCCTTCTCTGAAGAATATTTTCATCCCCACCAGGTCTTGGACTTTGGAAAGTCTCTTCAATCTTATGCCCTCACAACACAATCCCATGGCCTTTGATATAGATTCCTCACTAATTTAAAATTGAATACCACCAACCTAGACTTTATGGTCCCCATCTTAGCTCAAGGTAAACTAGGTAGAGATATTCTCATCATATTTGTTGAGGAATTCTAAGAAGGAGAAATGCCTCCTTTATAATAAATACTCCAAATCATGGCATCTGATTTGGTCTCATCATAGGATAATGGATCCATTCTGACCTTGTTGCCTCCCATTATTAAAAACTTTTCTAAATTACTAATAGACTCAAATGAGACTAATATTAAAATCAGACATCAAGGTTTACACAAAATAGTGTCAAATAGTCTACAAGTACTAATAAGCTTATCATTAGATAACCATCCTTTAATGTCACTTGAATCCCCAACCCATTTTTTCATATTATGCAAGATGATCAAGTAATGATTGCACATGTAGGGAAGCTTGTAAAGATTTCCCATGAGAGAAGGTGCCATCATGAAATGAATTTGCCTCATGTGGTATTTATTTTTGTTGAGGTGGAAATAATCATATCTTAAAGTGAGTTCATACATTATTTTACTAATTTTAGTGACTTCACCTTTCCTACCCCTAATGAGTCAAAGTCAAAAATGAGTCTGCCAAAAATAATATAAAATAAGAAGTGCTCCAAACTATTATAGTTGATGTAGGCCATTATGATGAGATAGGTTGGGTCTCCAAAAGGAGGAGACTACTAACATTACTGGGCAAACTATTTGAATTCCTCCATCACCTTAGAGGGAATAGATTTAATCCCAAGTTGGCATTTGCATCAGCAACCTAATTTAATTCTCTCTATATATGCTTGACTTTAAACTTATCAAAATTAAGGAGGTGATTTATTTCTTTAATGATATGCTCTAACCTCCATCCCACTCTGGCTTTATTTCTAACAACATCAATAATAAGTTTAGAGTCACCCTCTATTAAGAGTTTTTTATTCCAATGAAAATGGACACCTTGATTCCCCAAAGGAGTGCCCTAACTTCTATGATGTTACTAGAGTTTCCTCCTATCCCCTAAAAAAAGGCTATAATAATCTCTCCCTTATCTATTCTCAACACTCCCCCACTAGCTAGGTTAGGGGTACCTTTGGTAGCCCCATCAAAATTAAGCTTCACCTAACCAACTAGAAGGGGAGCCCATTTGTTAGAATCTCAAGTGGTACTTTTCGAATTATCAGTCCTATAGATATGGGTCAAGATGCACCACTTATTAATGATACTTTATTCCTTTTTGTTAGGGGGAATTAAACTACTTTTAGAATGTTGCAAGATTTATTTTCCTATAGTAGTTTAGAAAACTTCTTGAATATCTCATTGGGTTCCTTAGCATTATCTCTAAATATTCTATTATTTCATTCCTTCCAAATTTCCAACATCATAATTTAGGGTATTTGAGCCCATAAATATTTACAAATAGGGTGGATGAAAGGGGGAACCCGCCCTCTAATGAAATTGGGGAGATCTTGATTTAAACTCCATGAGGCATCAAATTTCTATAGTGCAAGACTCTAAACTTCCCAAGATAATTCACAATGCAATAGGAGGTGGGGGATTGATTCCTCCTCTTTTTTATAGAGAATACAATAGTTTGGGATTTAAAAGACTCTAGATCTTAGGTTATCCAAAGTAAGGATATTGTTATGGGTAGATAGCCACCAAAAGTGGTTAATTTTTGGGATGAGGTTGTGGTTCCATACGCTTATCCAAAAGTTAGGATCCTCATTAGAATCAAGGATCAGGTTATATGCCATTTTGATCATAAAAGTTCCCATTCTATCCTAAGCCCACAACATTTTATCCCTTGTGGGGAATATATGTATTCTAAATTCTCTGAGAAGGAGTTGAACTTCCTCAACTAATGGAATAAGATAATTTTGATTCTGATGATAGTCAGACAACTATTTCTAGTCTCTAATACTAGGTTGGATGTAATCTTTTACTATGCTCCCAAAGTGGACAATGGCTCTATTTGCAAGTCTATGGAATTTTTTTACTTCACATAAGGGGATGTCTTTTATCCAACTATCCTTCCAAAATTCTATGCTTTTGCCAATCCCTAATTTCCATTTTAATCCCTTCTATAGAAGAGTTTTACTTTTAATGACATTATTCCAAATAACAGATCCTCTAAGGATACTACTTATATGGAGGAAAGCATCAGGATTGTAATTTAGCAAGTACATGACTTTCATGATGTTACCCAATCCTTAATTTCTCTCATGAAGTTCTAATCAATTTTATCTATAAGGGATTTGTTTTTCATGTGGATTTTCCTAATTCCCAGACCTCCTTATAACTTGGGACTATAGACTTTATCCTAGCTAATGAGCAATTCTTTTTCTCTCTTCCACTCCTATCCATAGAAAGTTTCTCTAAATTTTTTCCAATTTCTCTATAACATACTTTGGAATTTTGAAGAGAGAGAGGAAGTAAATAGGGATACCCTATAGGGAGGCCTTCAAAGTTAAACATTTCCTCCTTAACTTAAAATATTTCCTTTCCACCCAGCTAGCTTCTTTTGAATTCTCTCAATATTAAAATTTTATTATGTAGGGGGAACATTTTTAATAGTAAGGGTAGGCTAAGGTAAGTACCTAGGAGATCTCCTCTAGAACAATCAATAATTCTCATGATTTTATACTGAAGGTCTAAAGTGGTGTTGAAAAAATAGACCACACTTTTTAAATAATTGATACTTTGTCTAGAGGCCTCTTCATAATCCTTCAGAACCTTCCTCTATTTCATGGCTTCCACCACCAAAAAATCTCCAAAAAGTATAGTGTCATCAATAAATTATTGTATCATGGTAGGATCTATTATATAAGTAATTTTTATACCCTTGATTTCCTAAGACGTCAGTAATTTCATAAAGCTTCTACTAAGGACCTCGGTCATAAGACCAAAAATATAAGGGGATAATGGGTCACCTTACCTAAGACCCCTACCAATAGAGAAGAATCCTCTAGATGTCCCATTAATGAGCATCAAGTATTTGAAAATTGTGACATAGGTTTTAATGAGTTGCATAAATTTATCTTAAAATCCCATTTTCTTAAGGATTTTAAAATGGAAGTTCTAGTCCACTCTATCATAAGCCTTAGAGATGTCAAGTTTGAGAACCATTCTGGGGGAGTTATTTTTCTCCATAGAATGAATATATTCATGGGTGTATATAACAACATCTAAGATTTGTCTTCCCAGTACAAATCCCTTTTCACTATTACTAATAATATGATCCAAAATCATCTGAAGTCTACAAACTAGAACCTTAGAAAAAATCTTATGGATAGTATTACATAGAATAATGGGCTTGAAGTCTCTAAGTTCCTTAGGATCCAATTTTTTAGGAATAAGGGATATAAAAGTGTGATTGAACTATTTCAAGAGTTTTCCAAATTTGAAGAAATCATAAGTAGCCTTAGTGACATCTTGCCCCACAATATCCCAGTAGACTTTTAAAAAGGCTAGGGGAAATCCATTTAGCCCAAGGCCTTGAGAGAATTATCATGAAGAGGCTAAATTTAACTTCATCTTTTGTCACAAGTTTTGTTAAAAGTTTATTATCTTATCATATGTTAGTTATCATATATGTTGGTAGATAACAACATGAATATCATGAGGTATATGAGTGTGATACAAGACATATATTACATATTAATTATTAGATGTTGGACTTCATTTATACCTAATGGTCATGCCTATGTTAGGTATCTAAATCTACAGGTTACATTATGACATGTTACATTTATCTACGACCTCAAATTCAATGATGAGCTACATATTTTACAAGTATATTGATAAATCACTCATATTTTATTTTATAATAATAGATATGTTACTTTTATAACATCACATTTTCTATACTTTCTTGCATAATAGCTTAACATTATTTTCTTATTATGTGTGGCCCTCTTCCCTTGTGTTAAAATTTCTTGAGAATATCTATGAGATAATTTTTTGGTATGTGATAAATTTGAACATGCCCATCACTTATGGCCCTTGGCCTTATGTGTGTGCAATATTTATTTATGTGGCATTTGAACATGTCCCTTGTATGCATCTATTGAGCCTATTATATGACATTATGTGACTTTATTTAATTTTTTGATTGTGTGATTTCTAAGGTTCATTAGTGGTGCTATTATTCATATCATGAACTTATAAGGCATTATCTACTTTAAAGATACTTACTTTACTGCATACCTCGATGCTATATCTATCCAAACATGACACTTGTATGCCTAAAACTCAATATGTTACATATATGATTTAATTATAATTGTAATTTTTATGATAACATACTATCCAACATGATTATATAATAGTACATTATCATATCATTACCATGATAAAATTAACTCCTTTTTTAGATGAGTGAATTGCAAGCTACATCCCTAATATCAAACTGGGGAAACATGGTGGAATTGTATTAGGGATTGAAACCTCCATGAGTAAATTTGGGATAGAATATAGGTTCAAATATATAAATTATATATTTTTTAAAAAAATATTATAGGTTTCCAAAGATCCACATAATGAAAAATCAGGTTTCATATCAAAATACAAGTTTTTAAAATATGCAAAGTGGTTTATAAATTAAAAAATATAACATATATTGGTACATCCATATAATTTTTTGGGGAATATGACTTGTTTTATGCACTCACTTTCCAAAGACTCAAATTAAAAAATCATACACATTTGAAGGCATATGCATGGGCATCTATGAAAGTAGTTGGAAAAATCAAAGTTATAGGTTACAAACACAGTTAAGCATATAGATGCATAGCACTTTATATCATTTTAGTAAATATTCAAATGAGGAATGATAATCACTCATCTAAAGATTATTAAAATATGAAAATCTTAAAAATTTTAAAGTTTGAAGATTCAATGAGAAAATTATGAAAATTCAATGGAAAAACATTCATTTTAAAGTAAATTATATGAAAAATGTAGTCATAATGTGGACATGAATATAAATCATTGACTTTATATCATGAAATTATATAATATAGATTTTTCTATAGAAATTTGATTATTACCTATGTGGATGATTTACATTTGATTATAGTGACACTCAACATCTTTAACATCATTTCTAGTGAACCTGACTTAGTTCCACATTTTTGGCTTAGTATATTGGATGCTACTCCTTTTTCATGAGAGTTTGGATAATTCAAATTTTCAACTCAATAGATTGATTAGTTATTAAAATTAGGTCTTTATCACTCTCATTTTTCCATTCATTCAAATTCTCTAATTGTTTCAATGAGGGGACACATTTATCCACAATAAATTATAGGATATTGGGACATTTCTCTCTTTTTAATTTTTATAATTTTAAAGTTCAATTTTTACAAAATTTTAAATGAAAAAAATGACTACTTCATGAGTTATTAAAAGGTTTTCTATGTTAAAGCTACATGCATAACTGAAGTATCTACTCAAAGATATAGTGTGGTGTACATACTTAGATTCAAATTATTTATCCTTTACTCTATCAATTATAATTATAGAATACAGGGGAAGTAAATTTACACACATAAATTTGGTAATATGTATTTGATAATACTAATTATTAACATATTCCT
>JARHVA010009094.1:0-50000 GCA_037957365.1 Torreya grandis | reverse complement strand
TATTTAAGTTTCATGATATAATAAATTTTCTAAATAATGTCCTCAAAGATTTATAGGATGAAATTACCACTGCTTGATCAGGACATCATTTCACCACATGCATATATTATTTCATTCAAGGGGTGTATTTCAATTATGAAGATCCACAATTATGTTTATATGAGGAGGAATAATTGTTATAGGGTGATATCGGTGGGCTTCCCAAAAATCATTTGCATTATTCAAATTCACTCCATCTAGAACTTTTTTCCTACTTACCTCAGCCCTGTGGACATTGCTTCGATGTGAGGTGATAGGGAAAGGCTTGAGCCCATTTCATGCCTGAAAGTGCAAGGATAGAAAAAAGTATATAAGAAACTCAAACATAGGGGTCTCATCAATTTTATGGATATAATCATATAGCTTACTTTATAAGTGGCATGGGATTTTGTTACAGCCTGAAACAAGGTGACCAATCATGGCATAAAAATCACTATTTCAGAGGAATTTATTAAGGAGGTGATCGATATGTCCTATGAGGGGATGAATTCATTCAAAGACAAAATAAAGAAGTAGGATCTCCTTTAATGATTCTTTTAGATGAATGTGTTTATGAAGATTGATAAGAAAGGATTCCACTAGGTGGACCTTCCTCATCATTAGCCCAAAATCTATCTCTAGGTTATGCACTATTTGACACTTAAAGGTAAATACACACTGCTATTTTCTCACCATTTCTTGTTATTGAATCACCTTTTTACATATAAGATAAGTCTACCTTTCTTTCTACTTAAGTCTCTTGAATACACCACTTTGACTCATCAATTAATGAGGCAAACCCTATTCTCCACCTAGGGCTAATCCTCATACTTGTCAAACACAGCTAAACCCTACATGGTCAAGAGGTCCCTAAGGGGAGATCCTATGTTAGGGAAGACTCCGAAGAGGACTCCCTAGAGGAGGATCCCACCTTAGGATCCTACTAATCCTTTGAGAGCACCTCCTAAGCTAGTATATTCAAATCCCCTATCGATGGCCTTACCCTCAAGCTATTTATACCCAAACCCAAATCAATCAACCTTGATGTGGGAACCTATGAGGAGACCACTCGAAGGGTAAATCCATTTTTTTACAGGAGATGAAAAGTAACAAGGTATAGTTGGAAAATTTTAACTCTAAGTGCAAGAAGTAGGGCTAGTCCTCACCAATCCTATATAGGAATAGAATGTTCTTCATAGACATGTCAAGTCCATAGTGTAATATTTCATCTAATATTTTAAACCTGATTAAACCCCTATCAAATATATCTTGGAACAACCCCCCCCCCCCCACCTGGCTCCCCTAAGGTGGCCCCCAAAAATAATACTCCCCTATAGGACCAAGGGTAAAAGAGACCCCATATAATTTTTCTAGGAGAAGAAATTAAAGGACCTATAAACCACACACATGTTAAGATTTCAAAGGTTAAGTAGGACATCCTAGTGAAGAACCTTGAGGAAGTTGAAGACCCATTAGAGGGACCCCCTCCTAATCTTTGTTTTTGTTTCCTATTTATATAAATTTGGTTTAGTATAGTTAGTTTTTGATGTTTTTGTTGGGCGGCCTTTGTTTGGCCTATTGATATTTTTTGTATTTCACTTTTGTGGTTCCAAGATTCTTGTAAAACTTGGTATTTTACCCTATCAAATAAAAAAAATTAATCTTTTTAGGTAATTTATATTATTGACATTTCATTATTTCTTCTTATTATTCTTAAAATACATTAAAGATAAATCTTAATGTATAATTATTTTCATTTTGTATATGTCAATCTCAAATAATTTTAATTATTATTCATTGTCATTATTCATGTTTAATATGTAGTTTAAGTAAAACTATAATATGTATGATGATAATAGAATGAAAAATTATATTGAAGAAGAGGTCCATAGTAGTTATACTAAAAAAATGTAGTTGTAAATCATTAGTTTTGAATACATTTCTTTAAAATGAGGGGAGGGATTAAATTACAAATTATGATAGAGAGCCTAGTTGGGAACTTGTTTATAGGTTATTGAGCATATATAATTCTAATTTAAATAATTCATTAGATTATGAGGTGTGGTGAATTGATAAGGAACTACCAACCTCTTATGAGGTATTTAAATTTTGGAGGATAATGTATATGATATGTCTATCATCAAATATCATCAAATGTAGGTCTTGAGCTCTTTAATTTTACTATAAATAATGTAATGTTTGCTAATCCACTTTATTCAAACATCTTGATCTTTCTTTTTTAAGTGCCAAGGTACAGATACAAGATTAAAATAATTTTTTGAAGTACAAATTTAGTATTTCTAGATATGATATCTACTCAAATACAATTATTATATAAATAATAGTCATTCTAACCCAAAAAAAAAGTATAAGATTCATGATCATATGTAAATTGATGGTATTCCTAATGAATTTTACAAAATTATGTGTTTAATTAAATATACACATGGATTCAAACATTTAGCTTCTTCCAATTTTAAATACAAGGAGTGCATTAATGACAAAGAGGACAATATGCCTTTAATTTAACCTCAATATGTCATGGTAGAAGACTTTTTAAGTATAATTTATAGTGAAGAATTTATTATTAATTATCCATTCAAAGGGATAATTCCAACATTTATGAGAAAACAAAAAAAATGTACCTAAAATTGATTAGTAATGATGTAATTTTCATAAAATATATTTAATTTTATATAGTACTAATTTTGATGTATTTTGTACACAAATTATTTTTCAATGTATTTTTAAATACATTTATTTATTATTTAATTATAATTTTATAATGTATGTATTTTATATTTTAATTTACATAATATATAATATGTGATTTATTTCACAACATTTATTTTTAAAATGTATGAACATTATGAAATTTATGAAAAAGTGAAGAAATGTTTCCTTTATGACACTTCATCACTTTCTCTTCATGATAATGATCACTCCATCCACATTTTACTTTTACCACTTGCACCATCACCACCACATGTTCCTTGAAAACCTCCCATATAATGGAAACCACATAAAATATCAACTTGAACAATAAATGAGAATTTTTAAAAATACAATGTCCTCTAATATATTCATATTTTTACCCATGGCATCACATCCTCTACCATTTTATATCATATATTTTATTGTTGATTATTTTACTAGATGAAGACAAGCATGGGTTAAATTAATTGAATAATAATGGTAATGGATGAATACCATGTTTTTAGTATTGTATAAAAAGTAATAATTTTATAATATATTTTTAAATTAATATAATCATTTTTTGTATAACATTTATTTTACAATTAACTAGATATAAATTGATTTCCCCATAGTACCATAATTCATAGACTAATACAAATATGGGGAATTCCAAGGAAATATCCTCATAATATACTTACTCAAAGAAAATTTGAAAAAACTACAAGATAATGAGTATGTGTAACATAATATGTAATTTTTAGAAAATAATTGTAAAGATATATTACAACATGGAAAGAGATGAGGGGTATGTATATAATCCACATAATAGGAACATTATATTGAACTAATTATAGTTGGAATGATAATAGATAGCATCAAAAATATGCTTATATTTATTCTAAGTCTATATGTGTACATTAAACTAAATAGAGTTAATATAAAAGTTAACCTAACTAAAGGTGAATATTAAATATTGCACTAAGATAAGGATAACATCATAAATGAGCTACCAAAATAAATGCATTTAGATCTAATTTTCCTCCTTATACTCCAATAATTTATGATAAATATGTATGGTACTTTGATTGTCACACCAAAGAGTATTTTTTTCATCTATGGAAATCCTAACTATGTCATCAATTCATAACACTATAGAGCCTATTGGATATCTAGAAAAACACCTAGATACTTAAACTATTTAAATGATTATTAAAATTTTGATTATTTATTATAGTACCTAGAAATTGGACTTGAACTAAAGTGATATACAAATCTAGAAGTGCACTTTTTACATCAATGTCACTGGCCCAATCTGATTCAATAAAACCCACAATAAGTGTATTATACCTTGATGTGTACTGTAGACCAAAGTGTAAAGTTTCCATAATGTAACTTAGAATATGTTTGAATTAATATCAGTGAATCTCATGAGTTTTTGGTATAAATATGATACAATTCCATCCATAAAGTAAATATTAGGATGATTGTGCACTAGGTACAAAATGCTACCCACCACATACTAATATAAAGTAACATCAGCTCTAGATGAAGTGTAATTGGTTGGAAATATATTCTATTACTAGAAATGTGTGTGTATAGGATTTTAATAAAAAATTATAAAGTTTTAAATCAAGTTATGAGTGTAATTTTAATGAAAAGTGGAGATCCAATTATAATATTAGATGATTTATAGTCCAAATAAACAATGTAGAAGTCCCAATTATTTCATGTATAATTTTTCAATCATGATGTACATCCTAATCATAGAATGGGAATTAATATTAAGGATATTCATCAACATAGATTATAAATATAAAAAATTTATCCCCATTCTTCTAAATGTAGATTATAAAGTATGAATGGAAACATGTGAAACTATAAGCAATTAGAAATTTCCATATTCTCATACTAAGCTTCAATTTCTTACTTGAGACAATAGAGTTAACAAAAAAATCTTGTATAAAAGTGAATATTCCTATACAAAACTTGATTTTATAATCTATAAAAATATATTCATGAGCATCACCATTTATAATTACACTCTTCACATTCATCAAATATACTGACTATCCTTCTAACATAATTAGAGAAAGTATGAGGTGAATATATCCCATCTTGGAAATAATGGAAATTTTTTTGAATTAATCAATCCAGTCAACCTTTGAAAACCCCTTGGATATAAGACACACCTTGTAATTTTTCCATAAATCCATTAGCTACATAATTTTTACTATATATTGGACCAATTTTCTTCCCTTACAAAGAAAAACTAAATCCTAAGTGTTATTATTTCACAAGGAATAGTTATCCTCTTCTATCATGACATCCCATTCTAGTATACTAACTAAATATATTAACTTTTTTGAATCCTCTAAAATAACATGGCTCAAAAAAATAATCCTAGAAATATGTGAACAAGTATAATGAGTCTTAGTAGGATGACTTGCCAAATAATCTACCTCCTATTGAGTAGTATGAACCTACTCAGGTAAATAGTATGTATTAAAAGATGATTTTGCAATATAAATAATAACAACATTATCATCATGAAAGAATAAATGATCCTTAAGTGATTCAAATGAAGGAGAAGTGAGGAAGGGAAAAGTTTAATATATTCTCTATGGGGTGAAGTTTTCATCAACCTTGACATGATACCAAAATAAAACATCATAATTGAGAGGATCAAATAAGTGATAATATTTCACATCCTCATGATGGCCAAAAAATGAGTGTATAACTCTTACTCTCTATGTTTTTGAACTTATAATTAGGAATAAATTCCAAATCCTCACTACCAATTAGTCAAAATTAATAAACATCAAAATTTATATGGGATAAATATTCCTCATGAGTCATCTTATACATTAACTTATGGGACAAGATGATTTTACAATATCAAAAACAACAGTATCATACTGAATGAATGAATAATCCTTAAGTGATGAAAATGGAGGAGTGAGTAAGTGATAGGTTTATGTATTATCTATGAGTTGAAGTATTCATCAACCTTTAAATACTATCGAAACAAAACATCATAGTTGAGCAGGTCAAATAAGTGATAATATGTCACATCCTCACAAAGGCTAAAAATGAGTGTATGACTCTTATTCTCTATGTTTTTGAAATTATCATTAGGAAAAAATTCCAAATCCTCATTACCAATTATTCATAATTCAAGAAACATCAAACTTGGTATGGGACAAATATTACTTATGAGTAATGTTTTACACTAACAAATGGGGCATTTGGTTCTAAAATTAGTTGGTATAATTCACTATCTCAACCCAAATCTCAAGTTTTATGTTCTAGGAAAAAATCATACAATTGTCTATTTCTCTCAATTGAAATCCTATGGTAAGACCAAAAATGAGTAAGGGTGTATTTTCTTGATTGTATTTAAGTTAAAGATCCTATTTCAAGTCTTTTCCTCTACCTTCTATTCCACTATGGATATATTAGGTGATGAATTTAAGATGCCTTCTCTTGAGATATTTTCTGAATGTCTCACTAAGGAAAAATATAATATTTGATACCATTTAGATATTGAAAATGATCAATATATCTCCTCATGATAGACTCACTCCAATAAACTAGAAACACTCTACAAGATAATTAAAAATAGGAAACATAATATGTATTGCTTAGAAAATAATTGCAAATATATGTTAAAATATGAAAAGAGATGAGGGGTATTTATAAATATATAAATAGATACCTCCCATTTTTCTATTGGTCACTTAATATGCAAATTTAAATGGCTCGCTTAGAGGTAGAAAACTAATAGATAACATTAAAATACATGTTTGTCATTATCTTGAGTTTAGAGATAACTAGACTAAGTATATAAGATAACTAACCTAATTTAACTTCACAAAAGGTGATTTTTAAATATTTCATCAATAATAAATTTCTCCAAATTGCCATAATTCCCTTACTTATTTCTCCAATTTCCTAATTTCCCTTACTAATTATTCCAAATTATCCTAATTCCCTTACTAATTTTTCAACTTTCCAAAAATTGTTCCAATTTTCAAAAAATTCCTTAATTTCCTCAAATTTTATCAATTTCCAAATTTCCCCAAATTACCCTAATTCCATTACTAATATCTAAAAAAATCAATTTTCATTGAATTCCTATAATTTTCATAATTTCCCCATTTTCTAATTTCCTTAATTTACCAAATTTAAATTTCCCCAATTTTCTATAATTATTATAATTCCCTTATTAATTTTCAATTTCCCCAATTTTTATAAATTTGTCATTTTTTTAAGTTCCCCCAAATTCTTCCAAAATTTAACAAAATTACCCCAAATTCCCAAATCTACCCAATTTCTATAAATTACTTAAATTCCCATAATTTCCATTAATTATACCAATTTTCCCTATTTTTTACAATTTTCCACTCAAATTATTCAAATTTATCTAATTTTTAGAATTTTCCCAAATTCCATTTTTTTTCAAATTCCTAAACTTCCCCATATTCTCAAATTCCCTAATTTTTACTAAATTATCCAAATTTCTCCAATTTCCCAAAATTCCACTAATTTCCTCTAACTTTTTAGATTTCCCCATATTTTTTAATTTCCAAATTTTTTTTTTTAGAAATTTCCCCAAATTTAACTAATTTCATCAAAAATCCTAAATGTATTAGATCTCCCTAGATTAACCTAATATTTATAATAATTTCATCAAATTATTAAACAATTTTATAATTTTAAAAATTGTGTGGCAAATTGGTGGAAATTATACCACATTTTTGATGAAGTAAACCCTTAAAAAAAGTGGGATGGCCCATTGGCCAGGGTGAATTTTAGTGGTGAATATTCATTAAATCACAAATATTCTAATTTTTGGATTTTAGTTTTGGCAGTTTTTTAGGGTCAAAAGATGGGACCAGATTGCCAAAATTTTAGAGATATAAATTATTTTTGGGGTCATCTCACCAACCATTTATAGTATTATCTTCAAAACTAATTTAATTCACCACACACACACACACACACAATATATATATATATATATATATATATATACCCCTCGATCCCAATATCAAACAAGACAACACCTCTGAATCTCAATATAGCTAAATGAAAGTGATGAATGATAGTGTAAAATGACACTATCAAATAATAGAGTTGAATGATAGTTTTGAGTGACAATGCTAAATGGAACTACATAAACCTTCACCAAGGTTAGAGCTAAAGGGCATGGGAAGAAGAAAGGAAAATAAAAAAATCAAGGAATGTATTCCCAAATCATACCATTAAATATACCTCACCTTAAAAAAGGAAGAAGAAAGGAAAAGAATAAGGAAACCAAAATTTGAAATCTTGAAAGACAAAACCATTAAATGTACCTCACCTATTAAAGGACATTGAAGTGACTTTTAATGGAATGTATAAACAAAAAACTACATGTGCACTTTTACATTTGCCTATCTATCCTATAGAAATAGGAAGTTCACATTTTGTTAAAGGAGATCTTTATGAATATGAAGAGAAATAAAATTTACAAGGGGTTTATAAGGGGAATTCAGATTCCATGTATCAGCAGCAAGCAAAAAATAATGGTGCATCTTCTATAAGTATTGCCTTTGTTTTAAAAACTAGCTGATACAAAAAAGATTAAATCAGGAACTAGTGAAGCTGCCTCTAGTAACCATGTCATGGATCCATTGAATATCTTTAGAATGCATTTAAAATCATATGATCTAGCTAAGAAAATGGTCAACAATGTCTATTGTGAAGATGCATGGCATAATTTAGATGATAGGGATAATGAACAATAAGAGATGGTAGTTGAACAATGATCAAAGAATTAAAAAGATGAAACCTTTGGTGATATAAAGATTGAATTGTTGCATGGAATTTAGGATTAATTATTAGCCTATATGGTGGTCACTAATCCTAAATTCCATGCAATAGTTCAATCTTTATGTCACCAAAGGTTTCATCTTTTTTATTGATTGATCATTGTTCAACTATCATCTCTTGTTTTTTGTTATCCATGTCATCTAAATCATGCCCCATAGCTTCACAATAGACATACTTGACCATTTTTTTAGCTAACCCATATGATTTTAGATGGATTCTAGAGCTATCCAATGGATTTTGACATTGGTTACTAGAGGTAGCTTGACTAATTCTTGATTCAATTTTTTTTATATCAGTTAGTATAAAATAATGTCAATACTTTTAAAGGTGCACCATCATTTTTGCTAAATCTTGACACATAGAATATGAAATTTTGTTATGAACCCCTTATAAATTTGATTTCTCTACATCTTCAAAAATCTCTCCTTAAACAATGTGAACTTTTTATTTCTATAAGATATAGATAGGTAAATCTATAGGATATTCCTCTAATCATTGTACCTAGTACACATCTAGCAGTGGTTATTATATGGTCTTCAAACTACACAAGCTTGACATTGTTCAATGGTGAATTGGTGTAGGTGGGGCTGAGGGGAGATGCAGTAGTAGAATTAAATACATCAAATGATGTTCAAAGGCATAATTTATAATAACCCCTAGCAACCCTTTGATTTAGTCTAGCCATTTAGTCTAGATGTTCAATATAATCATTCAGTCTAACCATTTGATAGAGTCATTTAGTCCAATCAAAAGGGGTTTACTAGATGGCACAACTAACATTACTACCTAGTTAGAAGGGCTTTTCCATCTAACTCTACTGAAAACATAACCTTTCAGATATCCCATTTGGTAGATCCATTCAATAAATCTAAATGGTTGTACCATTAGCATAACTAAATGGATCTACCATCAGTAGAGCCTTTTATCGCTACCATGGTCAGAGCCTTTTGGCTCCACCACAGGCACTACCAATGGGAGAGCCTTTTAGCTCTACCATGGGTAGATCTAAATGAGAGATACTTTTATCTCTACCATGGGTAGAGTCTTTTATCTTTCCCATTGATAGAGCTAAATGTCACTACTATGGGCAAATCTAAATTGTTATGTCATCATAATAGTTGACTGGCAATTCCATTGGTAGAGTTGAATGGCTATGTTATTGGTATAGAAAATGGCTATATCATCAGTAGAGATGAATAACTATCCCATTGGTAGAGCTTATTATATCTATTCATCTATATTATGTCATCTGAATAAACCTCAAAAAATTCCTTTTGTAATAAACATAAAAAAATAGTTGGGCAAATAGGTAGAAATTTGGGTCCTATCGATTTACCAAGGCTACAAATTAGATTTGCCTAAACAAATCTAAGGGGATTTTGGATATGGACTCTTAATATTTACCTTACTTTAACCTTAGACTTGGTCAACACATTTGAAATAACCTTTCACACCTTTGATAATGATCTCGTGAGCTCTATCACCTTGGAATATGATCTTGACCCCTCATTAGGCCACATTAGGTCTCTCTGTATATTAGTTCTTGAATTTCCAATCATGCTTAGACCTTAAACATACCTTTAAACCAATTTCACTTATCTCAACACTTCATACTCATGTCACATAACCTCATACCATGATCACACACTACCAATCTTCTTCTCACAAACCTCTGACTACTCACCTCAATATGTAACCTAGCCTATACCTTCACAATAGGACTCTCAAGTACATGACTCGTGAACTCAACCTCAAGAACATCAAAGACAATTTATAATGACATCAATGAAACTTTCATGACATCAATGATAACTCCATGCATACCTTAGAATACATTCTCAATGCATGTTTTATAGATCATTATTTTCTTCTATCCCATATCCTAGGAGACCTACATTTGACTTAAAGTTCATATTAGATCTTGCATCCATGGAACTATTTAGGTAGTGTCCACTTGCCTAGTGCATCTAGACTCATCTTGGCTACCCATTCCTTTTATTCTTTTCCCCCATTTTATTTTTGTGTGTCATTTTTATCTTTAGCCTAGGGGAAACATTTTTAGTCTTCTATTCTTGCATTTTTATACTTATGTCATTGTTATTTATCTCAAGGTTGACCCTATCACCAAGAGTAACACCTTTATTAAAAATAACTACACAATTTATATTTTATTTGTACTAACATTGTCATTAACCATTGTTTTTTTATTTTGATTGTTTATTTAGTTTGTTTATGGCTATGTGTTTTTATTGGTGTTTTATTGTTCATTTATTTATTGTTTATAAGTTTTTAGTTTTTTGGTTCTTTTTTATTATTGGTGTTTTGTTTTGTTCACTTGTTTATATTTTTTATTTTACTCTTTGTTTTTTGGTTTCCATAGGATTCTTACACTTTATTTACACTTGAGTATTAATTACCCATATATTGTACATAAGTTGTGAATTAGTGTATATTCCTAACTTAGTTTATTGTAGTATATTCATTTTGGCTTTGATTATTTATATCTTATACCTCCATGATTTATACTTGTATTTAAACTATGTTTCCCATTATTTGGATACACATTATTATTATAGTTATCTATAACAATGATATATAATATCTCAAGCTATAATAAATATCAATTTGGTGGAGCTTATAAGCAACAGTGTCACAATACTTCTCCTCGTTCAGACCTAGAAAAATTATTGACCTATCTAAATACTACCCAAATGCATAGTAACTAAATCACAAATGAATTTTAATCCCTACTGCTTAGGATGATCATTTCAATGCTATCAGGTAGCCCAAATTCATCCCTATCCTCAATGTTAGCTTATTCTTACTCTATGACTATGAATTCAATATGTAAGCCCCTTTTTTTTAATTACCTTATTGGTGAAAATCATAGTGCTAATGATTATAACTACCTTCAATAAAATCATTATGTTTCAATCTATCTTCCCTATTGGGGCATTTTCATTATGCTAATTATTATAATCACATTTGGAAAAATCATTATCTATATCCACCTTACTGGGGAATTTTCCATTATGTTAATGATTATAATCACCTTTAGAAAAATCATTATTTTCAACTCACTATACTGATGATTATAACTACTTTTGGGAAAATCATTTTTTTATATGCCCTACTAGGGCATCTCACTATGCTAATGATTATAATCACCTTTGGGAAAATTAGTCTTTCTAACCCCATCACATATAGGTCGCATCATTTATTTCTTTTTCATGGACTATTTACTGACCCTATTCACCACCTGCTCTCTCAAATGGGTATTAAGGGTTCATCCATCACCTCTTGGGGCATTAGTTATTAACAAGTTTTTAATTCCTTGAGAAGATGTTACTATGCCTACATCTTGCAACATCTTCCCAAATAGGGTCAAATTGTAGACACCTAGTTTTGGACACAATCATGTTTTAATAAATCTTTAGATTGATTTCCACTAAATATTGTAAATTAATCCTAGGAATCATTGAATTTCTCAATACATTAGTGCTCACAATCATGCTGAGGCATCCCTATTTGAGGTATTATCATGTACGCAATAATAACCTCTCATGAATTCATCTCTAATCAAATTGTAACCTAGAAAATTGATTGTTTGGCCTTTGGACCCATTAAGTGAGGTACTTAAACAATTCCTAAGGTGTAAAAATGCTAAGCAAAATGAATTAACTAAGTTGAATTAAATGCTTAAGTTAAATTTCCATATGCAATTAGTGAAAATGAATTTTGTAAAATTAAATTTCAATATAAATGAGATCATGATGATGTCATCATCCTTAAAGTCAAGGAATTGAAAATATATTCCCTAAAGCCTTAAATTTAGAAATGAAGATCCATGCTTAATAAATGGGATCTTTATCCCAAATATTAATTGCTTATCCCCTCCTTAACTCAACTAGGGTTAGTCTAAACTTAATTATAGTTAAATCTAACCTAACTACACTTGGATTAGAGTTAGCTTGGAAGGATATAAATATAAGGCTTCACCCTTTGTTCAAAAAAACATTTTTTTGTGTAACATTATTATTCTAAAATAACTTAAAGAAGATCCTTTGTTATAGTGTTATCATGCCCATTTGTTAAGCCAAGCCTAGCCCAAAATTGCCAAGCTGACAAGTAGAGATGATACAAGGGGCACCATTGCCAAATAATCTTTGATCACATAGTTGAGTACATCAATTCATGGCCAACATACACCTATTACTCTCAAATAAGGTAAATATTATTTGTCTTATCTTCTTTTGATAGTTACTTGTATAGTTATCTTGTTCGTTAAATGTCTATCATAGAGGTGTAAGTTTTATTAGTTTGTTTTTTGTTTGATTTAATCATACTAACATGATACTAATCTCCCCTATTAGATTCATATTGATCATATAACTTTCATTGGACCTATATATATTTTGCCTACTATATACACCCTAGATAATATGGCTTAGGGTATGTAGTAGTGGTAAGACCAAGGAGTTGAAATTTTGATTAGGAAATGATGTTATTCTTACTATCATTATCAATGATGATTTGGAGAGCCTAACCCTTCACTTATAACTTAGTGTGGAAGAAATGTTCACACTCTTTAGAAATGTTGATCATGGTGGTGTTGGTGCTTATACAAAAGGAATATAGATTAGTGTTATCCATTACTATGGATCATGATGCAGATTATGTGAGTAAAGACTATTATGCACATCATTTAGAGTCATAATTGGTGGATGAGTGATGATGAAGTCACCACTTATCACCATAATTTTTCTTGCCCTTATTTGAAGCAAAAGGCACAATATCCTTAGAGTGTTTCCTAATCTTCTAAGGCTACTCATTTTTGTGATAAGGGTAATGATTCTATGTAAATGAATGAGATGTGGAGTTATGCTAGGGATAGGCATTGCACATTATACTAGATGAAGGGGTGGTACATTGATTCATCTTTTCCTTGGCTTTGATCTTGGTGGCCTTGTGAAATGGTTTTCCTAAGGTGTCAAAATTCAATGAATATAACTTCACAAAGATATAAGGTGAGATTATATTGATGTAATTCAACACCCTATGTTATTCACTCAAGTTCTCTTACAGGTATGTAGAGTAGTCATGGAATATGTTGGTTTAGTCTTCTACTAATTGATCCTTGCACTGAAATAGTTATTATAACTTGATGTATTCATATTTAAAGTGTCAGATAGGATATTATTCCTCCTTTAGTCCATCAAAAAAATAATTCATGATTTAATTACAACTCAATCCTATGCATACTTATGTATTAAAGGTCTCCAACTAGTGAAAAACTAAAATGGGAATATTTGGTACTAGGAAGGTAATATTCCAAGCATCGGTGAAGTATTTTACAAAGACATATGCCTCAAGTTATCAAATCTAGGCATCTACTCATTTGGCATTGATCTTGAATTTGAAAAGAGGGATGTTGATATTGACATTACTTTGAAGGGGATTTCTTTCTCAAATTGTTACGGTACTTATTTTTAAGATGAATGTGGAGGTGTTGAGTTGAGATGCATAATAAATTCATGTAAATAATCAAAACATTTGGTTTATTATGCTCTAATGCATCAACAAAGAGCCTTCAAACTTATGGGGCTAGCTTAAGTTGATTCTCAATGTCAGTCATCTTGCTTTTTTAATGGCATTCTTCAATAATCTTTGGAACAAAACCAAATGTTAAAACTTACATCTCTCATTGTGTTAATGTGTTTATAATCATATAAAAGAATATAATGAATCTCTAATACCAATGATCCTCACCACGAGGCTTAGGAC
This sequence comes from Torreya grandis, assembly GCA_037957365.1. Lineage (NCBI taxonomy): Eukaryota > Viridiplantae > Streptophyta > Pinopsida > Cupressales > Taxaceae > Torreya > Torreya grandis. The sequence continues at coordinate 35,627 of JARHVA010009094.1, read as the reverse complement.
TAAGTGTGTGGGGGATAACCATATTTGGTTGTGTAGTGTGAATACATAGAGAGTAATCATATGAAATAATAAAACACACATTCAATAGAGTAAAAGTCTTACTTACAATAAATGTAACTTCTATTTATAAATTAAAGAATATGGAAAATAGAGTACAATGTTTATAGTGTGTGTATATAGAATACATGCATGGAGAAATATAGATATGTTATGTTATGTATAATGCCATTAATATAGATGCATTTTCATTATTTTATAATATCTAATCCAAATACATATGTTACATATATAACATTCATAATAAAATATCAATATCAACTTTTTTACATCTACCAAAGAGGATGTTAATAGGTACATCAATCTCCTATCAAATATGATAGTTATCAATGGTTTGAATATTTAATGTCTAATATGTCTTCAATGATTCCCAATCATATGATACTTGATTGGATGCTAAGGGATAGTTGGACCAAATTTTGAACTCATGATTGGGGCAAGTCAACATGTGGTTGTGTTGAGGTGGGGCTTGAAGGATCAAGTGAGTCCGTGAGTAGATTCTAATGAGGCACTTATGATTGTGAGTTATGATGTGCATAATGAGATGAACATGTTATGATCTAATGTGACCATTGTACTAATGTCTATGAGTAGGTATGAAATTTCTATGTAAGTTTGCTAGCAAAATTTGAGTAAAGGAGTGTGCATAATTATGTGATAGGTTTGATCTATATCTATTAGAAAAAACAAAGAGTATGTTCAATTGTATAACATATATGCATAGATCAATTTTCATAATGAACCTATCCTTTATTTATAAATTTCATTTCCTATGTAGGGGAGTTAATCTCATTCCATTCATGTTCCATGTGAGTCCTCATGTAATCCTCTTAACTCATCTCCACCTCCTCCTATATTTTATGGTGGCTATCAAAATCTACCTATATTCATCATATTTGTTTCTCTAGATCATTAGATCATCTTGGTTTTATATCCTCCTAAGGTTTATTAATGTTTTATGCATGTTGGCTCAACTTGAAATCTTACCTCACCCTTTTCCTCTAATTTCCACTTAACTCATTCATATATGTTTTTTAATTATCCATTTTCACTATTTTAATGCCCTAGTCTACCATTATCTTATTTATTGTCAAAGTTCATTGTGATATGTATGGTTGTTATAGCTCATGTAAAACCCAATATTATGCATCCTCTAACATGTAACTTCTTAGCATGTTTCTCTACCACACATTTATAGCTTGTGTCCAAACTTTGTCTATGTTATTAATCTACTCAATTTTTTCTTTCATCCACATGTATTTTTATCAAAAATTTATACTATGACCCATTAGATACATACTTATCTATGCATGCAAATTATAAGCTAAATTGATGAAATATCTCATACAATAAATCATAAAAATTATTGCATCCGCTTCTTTGGCATCAAAACTCATCTAGTTGAATGAATTCATGCAAGCTCTCATTCTTGTTATAAAATTCATCATATAACATGTTTGAAATATATTCGTAAATTCATTTCATAATTGCATCTTCATCAACTAGTTTAAGGAGGGTCTTGAAAATGGAAATAAAATATTGATTTATTTCCTAACACTTATGAATAAACCTGCACAACTAGCACAAACCCAAACAAAAATCCTAACCTTCCACATTGTCCTATCACTCAAATGTTCCTTGAGCACTCATTTAAGGTGTAGAGAGAGATTACCAAGGCATGATATCATGTATATGAATGATATCCATAAATAATACATTAATGGATACACAAAACAAGTTTAATAACATTGAATAAATAACTAAACTAAAAATTAAATCTCATATATGCATGTAATATCATTACACAATAGACTTGATTTTCCACAACCTTCTTAGACTCATTTATGATCATTGTGTAAGACACATTAACACATGGTTGTTATAGTTTCCTTAAATCTTAAAAAAAGCATCTTCTACATCAATCATATACTTAGTAATAATATAGTATACTCTAATAATATAGTTTATGAACCTAATACAATATTTTCAAACCAATTATAAATGGAAAGGTGGTATTTAAAAAACCCAAGACCTACATTGTTTTCATTTATAGGACATAACCCTATTATCTTAAAAAAATTCCAAAAATAACATTTGATTTATGGAAATAGAATCCTTATATTGCACCGTCTTCCCTATTTTTCACCCCCTTATTTTCATTCACATTTGTCTTCTTTTATGCACTTTCAATATTTGTACTAAATGCATTTTTTAAATTTTGAATAAACTTTTCAACAAAATTATTATCTTTCCCCTATGCCTTGAAATCAATGATCCTCCACTCAAAATGTGTTTATTAATCTTAACAATTAACTCTCTAGCTTATGCACCCCCTACATTTTTTGAGTCTTTGTTCTATTTAAATTGTGATATACTCTTTATTACATAAAGCTACTAAACTTAGCCAAAAACTCTTAGTCTACACAATATTTGAATTAATATTCATATAAGATTATGTGGGCAATAAGTTGTTGATCATCCATTTCCACATGTGACTTGACTTTTCAAAACATGACTTATTCTTTTGATGTAATTCCTCATTAGTAATGATGTCATTGGTTAGTTATTAGCCAAAAATGGGTGTTAATGTGAATTTACAAAAATAAATTTACTTAAGTATAAAAATAAGGATAAAAATTTGTAACCAAAGTTGAATGTTCCTTAAATTTTATTTTATAAAATTGATAGTGTTGAATAAAAATTAGAGTTACCCTGGTTATAAAAAATAAATCATGTATTTCATTTTCTACGAAGGTCATTGGCTATAAAGTGCCATCCTGAATAGAGTTACCATAGTTTGATGAATATAAAATATTCATATTATAACATAATATTTTTTATAAACATACACTCTAAACCTCAATACGGGGATGAAAATAAAGTATCTTATCAAGTGAAAGAACCCTCATAGATAATATGTGATATACAAAGATGATGCTTTAATACATGATGAGGATGCCTATCTTGCAAAGCCCATAAAGTTTGATATAATAACTCATTTGATATATCATTCACATAAAAATTAATATCTTTAAAATAATAATTTATACATGATATGACCTATTTAGTTAGAGTCATTTTAAAAATATTTCAAAGGCCATATGTGACCATATAAGGGTCTGCTAATATATTTTAACATATTTTTGGGAATTGAATGATTTTATAAATAAGATATTTTTGTATCCATATGTGAAATTAAAATTAAATTCATCCATTAGTTTTAAATTAGTGTTTAGAGTATAAGTGGAGATTTTTAGGCCCTTCTTAGCTCACATGTACAAGTAATTAAAAATAGTAGAGACAATTAACTCTAGTTAGATTTTTATTTGTTTAGATTTTTTAATTTTTCCTGTTAAATCCAATTTTTATTTGATATTTATTTTCATACTCCTCTATAATTATTTTAATCCATTCATGAAGAATCAATAAATATTATTGTTTCACAAAATTTTGAGTTAATTGTGCATGCTAATATTTTGCTTTGCTTATTTTTGGCTTCATCATCTAGTATCATGACCCAAGTTTGGATCTTGGAGGTAATATATTTTTAAATTTTTATAGGATTTTAAAACTATATTTTGGTATAATATTATGATAATTAATAATGGGTGTGAAATATGGAAAGAGGATGAGGAGGAAATGGACATATGAACTATACTATATAATAGTTGTAAAGACAAGTGGAAGAATTGACTATAGTTTTAACATGTCAAAGATAAAGTAAAGAGGGAGATCAAACAAATGAATAAATATATCATTAATAATTAATTTATAAAAAATATTAATATCAACAAATATCCACCATAAATTTTAGAAAGGAGGGTTAGGTTCTTAGATGGAAGGAAAGAAGGAATCAAGTTAATAGTTTTAGATTATGTAATTAGTTTAAAATGAGAGGAGTTGATAGAATGGTTAAATAGCATGGAAGATATTTTCCAATGGATATGTATGAAATAATAAAATAAATTAAATTTTTCATGCACAAAATTTAAAGGTCATGTAATGATATAGTGGAATAACCTATATAAAGAGAGACAAAGAAAGGGTAAAGAAAAGATCAAGATGTGGATCAAGGTGGATAAGAAGTTGAGGGATAAATTTATTCCCGTAGATTATGCACAAAACCATTTAACATAAATTTATAATTTAAGTAAAAAATATCATAGTGTACAAGACTATACATATGAGTTTTATAGGATATTTATATGAGTGGATCATGAAGAAATAAAATAAAATATGGTTATTTAAATGGTTTAAAGTTATCTATAAAAGATGAATCTAGCATACATATAATAAATATAATGAATATAATTACTAGTTAGCTTTGAAGGTAGCAAAAAATTAAAATAAATAGGCTATTGGAATATCAATTGGGCTAAAAAAGGACAATCATCTCTAGTAAGGGAACAAGGTGGGTTTAATCCTAATAAAGGAGAAACTTCTTACAATATATAAAAGTAAGAGGATAATATACAAGTGTTACAATATTATCAATAAGGAAGATAATTATATATAGGCATGTGCTATATTGGTGGTATAGGATGAAATGGTCCACTCAGACCTTATGTTTATTACATATGTGGAGACAAATGACACAGATTATTTGAGTGTATTCATTACCATGAACAAGAAAGGAGGCAAGAGTATCACTCAAGAGTTAATTTGGTTGAGGATGAGACAAAATAATAGAATACATGAACTATCACAACAAACATAGGATAAAATATCATGATGAGGAGAACAATGATATCTCTAAGGAAAGAACATGTGCAAAATGAAGAAGGTAGTGACTCATGGTTGCATATAAATACTTTTTAACAAGGTGTACTTTAGGAGGTAAGGTATCCAAAGTATTTATATAAGGTGGTAGTTTTGAAAATATTATTTCTAATAAAATGGTAGAGAAACTAAGTTTGTAATATGAAAATCATCGTTATCCTTACTAGATATCATTGTTTAATAAAGGGAAATAAATTATAGTAGATAAAAAGTTTTTAATCAAGTTTTCTATAGGAAAAAATTATATGGATGAAATATGGTGTGATGTTATCAAAATAGATGCATGCCATATGTTATTGAGAAAACCATGGATATATGATAGAAAAGTAATACATGATGGAGCCAAGAATACATATACTTTTTGGAAATGTGGTATAAATGTAGTTTATGTGAAACACAAACATTATTGACTCCAAAAACATATGTAACATGGAGGACATGTTTGGATAGTAGGTAAATCAATAAAATCACCATCAAATACATATTTCCTTTACCTCACCTAGATGATATGATGGATGTGCTTACAAGAGAAAAATATTTATTGAGATTGATCTAATGAGTGGTTGTTATCATATTTGGATTTTTGAAAGAGATGAATGGAAAATAACATTAAAGATTAGGGATGGTTTATATGAGTGGATGATGATGCCATTCAGATTGTCTAATGCACCCAACACATTTATGAGGATGATGAATATATTGTAATGAGATTAAATTGGCAAGTTTGTTGTGTATTATTTTGATGATATTTTTATATTTAGTAAAATAAAAGACCAAAACTTAAATCATTTGAGAAATTTAATAGAATTGTTGAGAAATTAAAAGATCTATGAAAATATAAATAAGTAAAAGTTTATGAAGAATAGTTTTTTTATTTTTGGGATTTGTAGTATTAAAATATTGTGTAAGAATGGATGAAGAAAAGGTAAAGGCAATAGTTGAGTGGCCTATGCCAAGAACCATACCATGGGTAATAATTTTTTATGGTTTAAAAATATTTTACAGAGCTTATTTTAAGAATTTTAGTGGAATTATTACACAAATAACAAATTGGATGGGGAAATAGTTTTCATAGAAAATGAAGTAAACATAAAAATTTCAATTATTGAATAATAAGGTGAAAAAAAACCCTATTTCAAAATTACCATATTTTAACAAAGTGTTTGAGGTAAATTGTGATGTTTCACATTGGGCATTGGTGTTGTGTTGAGTCAAGAAGGAAGACCCATAACATATTTTAGTGATAAATTAAAAGAGGTAAGCAATAAGTAATATGCATATGATGTTGAAATTTCTAAAATTATACAAGCATTAAGACATTGGACTTGTTACCTTGTGCATGCATTTATCCTATTTACTGACCATGAGGACTTAAAGTATGTGAACACTCAAAATAAGTTAAATAATAGACATTAAATTTGGTGTATTACTTTTATGGATATATATTTTTCAAATAATAAATCATGAAATTAAAATTAGGTATTTAATACTTTAATCAATAAAGTGGAACTATAAACTACTATGACGAGTGAAGTAGTTGGATTTGAATTTGTTAAATAATTTTATGATGTTGACCTAGATTTTGGTAAGATAGTTAAAAAATGTAGGAATCCATTAGCATATGAGGTAGGTAATATTCATGATGAGTATATTATATAGGATGGTTATCTCTTCAAAGGAAAATAGTAATGTATTCCAGCTGGGTCTATGAGAGATAATATTATAAGAGAGTTACATCATGGTGTTTTAGGTGGACACTTTGGTAAGAATAATACAATAGATTTTGTGGAGTTTTATTTTTACTCAAATATGAAGAGATATGTGGCAAGGTATGTTTCAGTATGTATTTTATACCAAGTGTATAAAGGTCATGCAAAAAAATCAAGGTTGTACATGTCATTACCAATAACAAGAGGACTATAGACAGATTTGAGTATGGACTTTGCAATCATATTTTCAAACATAGAGAGAGATGATTATTTAATTTTTTTGTTTTAGATAGTTTTTATAATATGGTTAATTTTATTTCATGTAATAAAACTAATGATTCCAATAACATAACATATCTATACTTTAAAGATGTTTTGATATTTCATGGTGTTCCAAAAACCATTACTTTAGGTAGGGATAGCAAATTAATAAGTAATTTGTTGAGGAATATATGGTAACTAAACTAAAATTTATTAGAGAATACCACTCAAAAATATATGGACAAATAGAATTAGTAAATAGGAGCTTCATGAAATTGTTTAGATGTATGGTTGGGGAGAAGACCAAACAATGGGACCTGGCTTTACCACAAGTTATGTTTTCATATAAATATTATGTGAATTGATAAATAGGTAAATCAAAATTTCATATTTTTTATGGAAAAAAATCCTAAATGTGTTTTATATTTGTTTAAGTTACCAATTTCAAATAGGTTAGTGATGAAGCAAAAACATTTATAGATTACATACAATAGTTATAAGAAGATGTAAGAATAAATCTAAAAGAAAGCAATCAAAAGTATAAGGTAGGATTATATGTAAAAAAAATTCAAATTTATTTTAATAATTATATTTTTTTGATGTTATATTTTTAATAATAAATATTTCCCGTAGGAACATACAAAAAGGTAAAGTAAAAAAAAATGGTTTGTGCAAAATTATGAATAAAATCAATGACAATGTTTATGAGGTGAGTTTACCACATAGTTTTGATATTTATATATTATATAAAGTTTAATATTTATATGTAATTCATGGATAATATTATGAATATGAAGAATATTAATAAGTGTATTGGAAGTAACATGTACCAAGGAATAAGAAATAAATGATAGCACATGTTTTAGATAAAAATATAGTAAGCATAAGAAAAGCAATTTATAACAAGTATTTGACACAGTAATAAGGACTAAAATAAGAATACACCACTTGGATATAATAATTGGATTTAACTAATATTTATAAGGATAAATGGTAGGATTATAATATGAGTAACTCACAAAAGTTAAGTTATTTTTAACCAAAAGAGAATGATGTGGATGCCTATCTTGTGAAGGACATAACTTTTGATCTGGGAACCTATTTGAGTTCTCATTCCCATAAAAATGAATATGTAAATAATAATAATAATAATGTATTCATATCCCACAATATATAGTTAGGGTTATTTTATTTTTTTTAAATGGAGGCCATATGTGACCATATAAGGGTCCAAAAATACATTTTAATATATTGTGGGGGAATTTTATAATTTTATAAATAGGATATTTTTGTAAAATAATGTGAAATTGAGTTTATATTCATACATTATTTTAAATATAATGTGTATAAGATAAGTGGATATTTTTAGGGCCATTTGAGCTTGCATGTAAATTCTACTAAAAATATCAGTTGCTAAAAATGGTAGAGTTAATTAACTCTATGTAGTTTTTTGATTTATTTAGATTTTATAATTTTGAACTTCAAATAAAATTTTGAGTTGATTTTTATTTAAATAATCATGTATAATTATTTTAACTCATTCATGAAAATATAATAAATATATTATTTTTAAAAACTATGAGTTAATTATGCCTATTGAGATTTTGTTTTGCTACTTTATGGCTTCATCAATATAGAATCATCCTCATGTGATTATTGTTGATGACAAAACTTATTTGAATGGGGTAAGGATTGATGGGGTGTTTTAATGATAATTATTTATTATATGTAATGGATTGGAATATTGTGTTTGACCTATGATTTACATAAACTTTAAATTTATTATTTGAAAATCTCTAGGTTGTCTATTAAGTAGTCAGCCTTATTGGATTGTGGTGTTCCTAAAGCCTAATTATGGTATATTTAAGAATTAGTGTTAGTATATTATTAATAATATATTCATAATTATAATGATTATGGAGGGTTTTCTATTTAAAAATCTAAGTCATATATTTCATTATTATGCTCTATATTTCATTTATATTATGGGGATGTGATCTCATATGCTCTTTCATATGATTGATTATTTTTATCCTCATTATTTGATCTATTATATTTATATATATTATTTTCAATTTTATTTTAGAAATAATGAGTTCATTTTAAATCCACAATAACATATAATGTTGTTATGACTAATACTTAGTGTTCAATAATATTGGTCTCTAACAATAGTAAATATGCTAATATATAAATAGGTACATAATCTATAATATTAAAAAACTAATAAATAATAAAATTATGATATATATCCACAAATATCTATAAATATTATGAAAAATCCCAAACCAAATAGAAACTACAAATCATGTGGAAAAATCATATCAGGTGCACAAGTAGATCGATCAACATCTAGTGAAAAAAATATGGTGTCTCAATCAAGCATAAAATTTGAGTCAAATTTGTGATCATGAATCTATAAAATAAATTAATAAATAACAATCACCCATCCAAAAAATTATCAACAATCAATAATCAATAGTCTAAAAATCAAATTATTAAATTTACATCCTTAAATTAAAAAAACTCAAAATATGACTCTCTAATATTCCCAATATTATATGAGATTGGAGAACCATTTTAAAGAACCCTATTTAATGGGAAATATTTGAATTAACAGAAAAAAATCTTATTAAATTTATAGATAAAATTCACAACTAAATTATGTCAGTTTTGGGTTTTTATCATGAGTCTCCATCAAGCTTCCCTTTGTGGTTTTCAACTTAATGAGAAACATTTGTAAGACACCCTTTTGGTTTTACAACTGAAGTACACAAATGTGGGAATATATTTACAAAAAAAATCAACACAAATATGAAAAAAAATAATCTCAAAGACATAAAAACCTCAATAATTTTCATGTGCTACATATCCAACTTTCCTCTAGAAAAATTATCAATTTTCAATAAACATATGAAATATCTCATGAATAATATCATCATCTTTAGTTCCCTAATTTAAGTTGGAAATAACAATAACTAAATAAAAATAAATATTAAATTATAAATAATCATAAAACAAATCAATGATCTCATCAAAACCACCTAAATAATTATTGGATGCGCAAACATCATCTATGGTAATTAAGTTCAAATTTTCAATCCTCGCATTAACTGGTCACTCATAAAATACACTTATAGACATCAATAAAATGAGAATCAATATCAAGTTTAGAATCTAGTCTAATATGATAATGATCATGATCAATAATATATAAATTTTGATCTCATCATCTTAAAATAAATAGATTATTACAACCAATAAGATCAAAATTATCTTCTTGAATAGATAATGTATCATCATCAATAGTGGCCTTAACTCTCCCATAAGAATTAGACAACAAAAAAACCTCATATCACCATCTATAATGATCAATTCAATAAAAATATGCATTCATCATAGACTATTTATGTGGATCTTGCATAAAATTATTTTGAATACAATGAGTATATTATCCATAGGATATAAAATAATTTAGGTCAAATAAAACACTAGAATCATGACCTTGACATAAAAAATGAGAACAAATTAATTCTAGTTAAACTAATAAATTGGTAATTTCAACTTCATGGGATCAACCAATAGGGAAAGACTCAACTTGGAATTTATTCATGATACCTCTAAATACTAATTTTATGGTTTTTAAATACCCTTGCATATGAAAACCCATGACTCCCTAAAATAATGGATTGAAATGAGATTTATTGGTTTTCATTTTCTCCTATACACCTAAGGGATGTTAATATTTCCCAATATGAGTATGAATAGGTGTAATATTCATATGGGTTTATGCCATTTTAGAAAAAACTTAATCTTACAATAATATATTCAACAACATTGTTCACAATAATATTTTAAGCACTTTATAATGCAACATGTTTTCTTTATTATGTAATTTATGTGACAACAAGCTTCTTGAAAAAAATGATATGATGGACATGATGTGTTCCCTAATATTTTATTTTATTTTTTAAATAATATTAATGAAATAATTAAAATTTTGAATAAATTTAAGCTAAAACTACTACCTCAAATACCCTACTATCAAAATTACCTCAACATTTTTATTTAGCCTAAATTATAAGGATATGATTTCATATGAATATTTTTCTAATAGTGTATTTTATGATTAAAAAAATATGCACAGTGAAAACTTGTATCCCCAGTTACGTATTACCATAACTAATAAAAAAAAAACTTGGTTTGAAAGTTATTTTCACTTATAACTTTTAAACAATTCAATGTATAAGTATTAGACCCTTATTTATCTATAATAATATAATATCATATTATCTCTTCTTTATTCACTTAGATTTTAATATTTTATCTAAAACATATACTTAGAAAGTATCAAACTCAAACATCAATCTTATTTAAACATAAAAAATTAATTCCATAAAAAAGGAGTGGTCATAATGCAAATTTGAAAACCATATGATAAATATATGTTGTTTTTAAGTTGACATGTATTTCATATAATATCAACTCCTCATAAATACAAATTTTATAATTTTTAGTTACACACACACACACACACACACACACACACACACACACACACACACCTTGGTATTTATACTTGTTTCAAATCCAACTAATTTTAATTTCCAAAAAAATCAATTTCATGGGAATATGTTGTCATATGACAAAGATATGGAAACAAACATAATTGGTTGTGCTAGTTTCTATAGTTTAGGTAGGAAAAATGAATGGAAAAGTTCTTGAAATAGTTAAATTTTGTATTTTTATAAACTCTAACTCAAGATATATGGGCCCATAGTGGATTTATTTTTTAAATGGCATATATCAATACATCTAAAAGCCTTCATATGTACATTTTCATGATAATTATGTTTTATACATAAATATGATTTTTGTGGAATTTATACCTAATACCACTTAATACATAATATATTATCAAAATAGACTTACCATTTGGTATACCACATTACTTTTAAGTTTTAATAGTCAATAGGAGATGTTATTTGAAAACAAAAAAGAAAAAGGATATAGTTTATTTACTTTTTATGGATAGACCAACCACACATTAACAATGGCATCAATGATTATTATTTATTGTGAATAGTGAATTAAATCATAAATAAAAAATAAATAGACATTAATTTCAATTCCTTGACTCAAATTTCAATGATTTTTCAATATTTCTCATCTACTATGCATGTTTTTCTAACATATGTCATTAGGTTCACACTTAGATTTAGGTTTTAAGATATTAATCAATAATAACACCTTTTTCAAGGAAATAAAGACATTTTTGGTTTTAAAAAACATTTAATATACTTAATTTAAATGATTATTTAATTTATGTTATTGTTTTCTTCAATAAAAAATATTTTTAGACAATAGATCATTATTTTACTATAAATCATGCCCTTTCTATAAACCTAAGTATTCTCCCTTGGAGTGCCTTAGCATTACTTTTAATTCCTCCTTAAAATTTTCAAATTCACTTTATATAAAAAAGAATTTTATATCTTTTCAATAATTATGACCTCTTTCAAAAATAATTTAACTTCACACCTTTCCATTTATAGATTTTATTTTACTCTCATCAATTTTTAGGGTTTATATTTTAGATGAAGGCAAACAATACTAGTTAATATACTTATTTTACATGATTATCTTAAAAAATCTTCTTTTTCAAGAAAAAAATGTCTTTTATAGAAAATATCATGCTCTTGTAGCATATTATGACCTTATATAGATTTGATTTTTCTCTTGGATCACCTCAGCATTATTTTAATCTCCTTTAAATTTTCAAAATAACATTTTATCAGAATATAATAAAATGTCTTCTTAATATGTATAGCCTCTCTTAAATATGTTATTTGAGTTTCATGCCTTTTAATTTGTATAGTTTATTATTATCTCATCAATTTTTAAGGTTTATATTCCATATGAAGGTTGTAATAAACACTACTACATTTCTTGAGAATTATGTCATGAATAAATTCTTGTTAATTGACCATTAATTTATTGTATTTATTAAAAATAATGAGTCATTAGTTATGCAAACCTAATATAAATGTATGCAACATATAAATTGAAACTTGATACAAGTTACATCAGGTATGCACTATGATAAAACCTTAAATGAAAAAAATAAAAGTGAGAGGGTGTATGGGTTGTCCCAATTCATTTTATTCTTATCCATGAGAGATTTAGAGGATAAATGGAATATGTACCTTGAGATTAGGAACATACCTTGAGAGAGATATGAGATATGGAAAATAATGGAGAAAGGGACATCAAGGAAGAAGTGGATTTCAATAAAAAGGGAGATTGAAAGGGATAACAAGAAGTTTTCCTACTAATATAATTGTGGTGGAAAAGTAATAGAAACATGAAGTATTAAAGGGGAAAAAATAGATGCACTTATAAATGAAGAAGAAGAATAATATGTTCCACCCCTATGAAAATGAGGTGCATACATATGTTGATTTTGTAATTCTATAGCTGAATTTATTTTTACATAATTTTTAAATATAATCTTAAGAAAAACTCATTAAAAAAACTTTTAAATAAACTATAGGGAAAAACATGAAATATACCTATGAAATATTGTGAATAAAACCCTAGAAAAATCCCTCTAAAACTGCTACAAAAACCCTTGATAGTCACCTCACTCTCCTTTATTTTCTTAATTTAGTTTTTCTCTCTTTTATTTTAAGTTACATTCAAGTTGTTTGACTAAATTTATAATTACATCTCATTATGATTTTAATCTAGTTTTTAGCCTTTATTATTGTCTCTAATAGTTATTAAACCTTGTCCATCATTCATATTATATTACAATAAAAAAGTGAAATGATGATAATAAAATTAGCTATATATATAAAATAATAAAATGAAATTTTGACTATACAAATAGGATTTAAATTATACTTAATAAATATGATTAGTTTTTTTTTTACAAGTTGGATGAGTTTTTTAATATGCATGTGTAGTAGTAAGTAGGCCATCTTTTGGAAAATATAATTTGGAGGGTGTTTCTCACTATGGGTTATGGAAAGTACAAAGTTCATGCAACTACACAATATGATATTAACAAGGATTACCATAGTGCTTAATAATATTGATGGTCATATCATTAGAATAAAAAAAATTAAATTTTTACTTTTAATTACTAGTGTATATAATTTTTATTTTTATTCCATTATTTATTAGTTATCAACACAATTATTGGGTAATAATGATGCATAGGATGGTGATAGATAAATGTTCCAAATATCAATTTCAATGTTGAATAAGAAATTGGAAAACTTAATGAACAATATTACCTTGAAGTGAAATAAAAACACAAAGTTGAGTCAAGATATTTAATAAGTAGGGAAACTATCGAATGATGAAAAAATCTATAATATTATTATAATCCTTGTAATAATGAATCTCCAAGTATATACATGTATAAGATAAGAAAGAGAGATAATAGGCTTAAGCTAAAAGAGCATTAAAAGGATTAAATATAAATAAAAAGATCAAGATTGAGTAACTACTAAAAGGTAATAAGAGAGTAGGAGAAGAACTCAATAAAAAGAGTTAGAAGGAATAAGGAGTTACATGTGAAAGATTTAACATGTGTGCTAAGTGTCCCTAATCTTATTACAAGTGAAGAGGATGTGTGTGACATGTGGGAGGAGTATTTACATGCAAAAATAACTTTAAAAATTTTAAGGAGGACAAAGAGGTGAGTGACACCTCATGGAATCCATATTTATGTGAAATAATAATTCATATAAATAAAAAATTTCCACACATGAATAAAACTTAGGATAAAATATTATTCCAAATAAAAGGTAACATAACACACTCTTAAAGATTTAGGAAAGGACAAAAATAATACTAATTCTCTAGCACTACCCTTAAAATTAATTTGGGGTTATAAAAGTGAATAAAACCTTTTACAAACAAATAAGGGAGTTGAAATTACATAATAACCCCTTAACAAGAACTTTATTTAGGAGTAATTACAATAGTTTGAAAAATAAATAAGAATAGAAGGTGCCACAAAAAGTTTCAAGGATGAAAGTATGATCACCAAGAATATCCAATAATCCTCTTCAAATAATGTAGTAAATCCACAATGGAATAAAAACCAATAAGGAGTAATGATCCACAAAACCTATAAAAAAAGTAAGCTAACACCAATCTTTTAAGTTAACTAATTGTTATGCCAAAACTATATTCTACATACATAATCTAATAAAAGTAGATGTACAACTAGGAAAAATTGAGCTAAAGAAAACTTCAATCATAAAATGTGAAATAATTCATGAAAATAAGTTAGTCAAAATAGAAATTAGATCTAATAAAAACACATTTTATTTTCACCATAAAATCAAAGAATGTAAATAAGAGCTTGATTTTATCAAAATGGATACAAATAAGATGTGTCACTTATAAAAAATATTTTGCGTGAAGCATTAGAATAAGAATCACATGAAAACACATCACAATATATAGAATATCTATCATTTTTATTAATTTAGATAGTTTTAACCTTAGAGGTAGGATATTTAGTCATTTTTTAACAATGCAAAGTTTCATGAGTAAATTTACCACAAGATTTGCATGGATCCAATTTCCAATATTTAAAGATATGATGATTGTATTTTCTAAAATGTGCACAAAGTTTAACAATTTTAACCATAGGATAAGTATTACAAGCAATATATTCAAAATAAGTTTCATTATAAGTCTTGTAGTGAGGAGGACAATAAGATGTCAAATTTTCATCAGAAGCATATGAAGAATTATAGGCAAGACCTTTATAATTTACATTTGATTTAGGAAAAATAAGTCCAAGAGTACCATCTCCACACTTACCGATATTACCACTTGAATATCCCATAGAGTTCATAATTTTTAAGGTAGGATTGGTAGAAGAAGTGTTAAAAAAGTTTTACTTGTAAAATTACAATGAGTTTCAACATTATAACTATTATCATGTGTAAAAGATACAAAGTTAGCATTTAAAATGTTAACAAAATATTATAGAGTTGGTATTTTCACAATAAAAGAGGATTGTAAAACATTTAAAGTGTTATTTTTACATGTAATTTTCTCCTTCAGAGCAGTTATTTTATCATTTTTAAAAGAAGTAGTTTTCTTAGTTTTCTTTAAAACTAAAAAATGACCATTTTAAAAGCCAAGAGACCAAAAGATATAAATTTAAGAATCATTAAAAAAATAAATTATTATAAATATGGATTGATCCAAATAAAATTCAAATATATTCATCTTAACAAAAAATTAAGATTTGTATATCAATATTTGTTTTTTATTTGATAAGGTAAACTCAAGTTTTGTAGGGACCCAAAACCAAAAAAAGTGAGATAAATAGTTATAACTAGGCCCCTATTATCATGTAAAATGTGAAATTGTACAACTTTAGTATGGCTAAGACACCTAATCCATAGGTCCTCCTGTTGGCTCGCACAACCCTTCTAGACTACTTCATTTACTGATTCCCAATCATTTAAAGCTTTTCAGACTTAGCTTTTTTAGACCCAGATGACCCTTTTGAGCCCAGATCCATCCCCCTAGGTCTTTTTCCTTATATATAGTAGCACCCAAATAGGACAAGAGCATTGGAACTTAGGGTGTCCTATTTTTGGTGATATTGTTCAAGTTCACTTTTTGTCCTAATGGTTAGATTCTTTTGATTCCTTATATTTTCTCTTGTTGGCCTAATGTAAATTCATTTAACCCACAATCATCTATTTCCCTATAAAAGGCCATTCTAAGTCCATTTATAAGGGTTGGCAGTCATTTTTAAGAGAGACACAAGAATATAAGGAAGTACACTCAAACACTCTTCCTAATTCTTTATATACATCCTTCTAATATTATCAAAAGCCTACTCAAGTCATTACACCAATCCCTAGCCAGTTGAAGCACATCCAATTTTACATTCTAATTTCATTGATCATACATAAATTACACCAAGCACTTCAATGGGAGAACTACATTACCTTGATCCCTATTTGGAGTATTGGTATGTAAGTAGCATGCCCACACATGAGGTGTGAAATGTGTCCAATGTATCTTTTACACGCTAACCCCTTATCTCTCTTTCCCAAGTTTGCATCCAAGTTTAAGCACCAAGAGATCCTAAAAGTTTTGTAGATTAAAATAGGCACACAACGAGCTTTGTGAGGTCCTATACCTTGAAATTTTAGTGATAGGGTAACACAGGCATTTTGAATAGAACCAAAAAAGAATTTAGCCTCAAGACAATAATGCTAGAATAAGACTACAATGCTATATAATAGGGTGTCTTATTTTCAATACTCATGTCCAATCAAGAAATGAAGTCCAGATACATGTTTTTGACTATTTCTCAATCTTGCTTCTCTAGTATCAGACCTTGTCTCAGTCTAGATTAGCAAGAATAAGCTAAGTTCAAATCTCTCTCACTTCCTACTATATTTATAAAAACTAAAAATACAATATAATTCTTGTATATTTGTTTACTGATTTACATTGTTCAGCCTCTTTAGTGAACCCAACTTACTTCAAATTTTTGTCCAAAAACCCTAGGGATAATTATTTTTGATTTTTTTCCATAATTTCCTAATTTTTCTTGAATTTAAAAATAAAAAATCTACCAATTAATTACAAAAATATCACATATTTTGTTTAAACCCTAATTTACACATACTAGGTCCTTTTTGCATACAAACACATTCAAAACACTAGGAAAAATATATTACTAATTTTAGAAATATTTTCTCTTAAATTTTTCAAGAAAAAATCTACAAATTTCTCTAAAATTTTCAAATTATTACATTAATTTTGAAAAAAATCAGTAAACACCCTAATTGCATCAACTAAACTCTCAACTATTTTATAGTACTTCTCACATCATTTTTTGAATTTTTAGTTGCATATCAAACTCAAAAAATAAATTTTAAAAATTAAAAATTCATAGTATTTTACATAAGAACTTCTGAAAAATATTTAGCTGCATATACTAGCACCTAATTTATTTTGAGGTATCACCTTACATGTTTGGTAGCTCAGTATCTTTTTTGCAAAAATTTCAATTCACTATTTTTCAGACTTTGTGTTTTTTATATTCAATACTTTCCATTTCTAGCACATTGCCTATTGAAACATATTTCAAAACATTTAATTTTGTTTCCTATTTTACCAATGGCTCAATATACCAGTTTTGATGAAACTAATAAAAGAGAAATTCAATAACTCTTAACCAAACATCAATATATATATATATATATATATATATATATATATATATATATATATATATATATATATATATATAAGATGACATGCTTAAAATTTTACATGAAGAACAATAAAAATTAATGGGAAATCTTCTCAAACCACAAAGCAACCAATTACAAATGACACTACAGGGGCAACTATGTCTCAACCACCCCCTATAGTAGCCCAACCTTCTTCTATGCCACCAGCTATAACTAGTACATCCCTATATCCTGATGTGGTAGCCCTTATGCAATAAATCTAATCTCTTCAATCCAAAGTGTAGCATCTTAAGCAAGGTTGTTTTAGACCTACATAGGCATTAGGTTATTTTGCTCTACTGTATACACCATTGACACATCGCATTACTTCTAGACCCTTAACACCAAGTTTTTTTCAACCCAAGCTCACTCTATATGATGGTAAGGGTGATCTAGAGACATATTTGGGAGTTTTTCATGAATCATATTTAGATTATGTAGCCAATGACTAGCTACTTACCAAACTATTTCCATAGAGCCTAAAGGATTATGCTTTATAGTGGTTTTATAGTTTATCAAATCAGTCGGTCATATCCTTCAATCCTTTAGTAGATATATTCCTAACACATTTTAGTATCAACATTGGTGACAAGGTTTCATATGCTTAGATTGTATAATAGAAACAAAGGTCAAATGAAACCCTCATGGATTATGTTCTTATATACAATACTATTCTAACTAAGTTAACTAGCCTTATGGTTGATCAAGAGCTACATGACATCTTCAAATAGAGCCTTCTACTAGCATTGCATGAATCTATTTTGTTTAAAAAATTCTCTTCCTTCACTAAATTATGTCATACACTCAAAGGAAGAGAAGTCAAGCTAATTTCAATGGGTAAACTCAAGTATTCAAGTATCCCAAACACAACTAATAAGAGTAACATCAAATTACCATACAAGATCAAAATCAATGATAATAAGAAGTAGAATTAGCCAATAGTTAATGTAGCTTCTAAGTCCCCTTAGCATGTGGTTCTATCAACACCTCCTAATTATGCATTTACCAATCTACCAGTTCCTCTAGTTAGGGTTTTACAATAGTTACTAGAATAAAACCTCATCAATCTCCCTCCTATTTGAGAAGTAGATTCAACAAATCCTTTTTGATGGGGATATGATTAGCATGCATTTTTTTAATTTTCACAAGTCACCAGGCTATACAAAAAATAAATGCATCAGTTTATGACATAAGATACAAGATTTGATTGATGATAATCTACTTGATTTGGGCACTTCCATTGAGCTTCCAAAGGCAAAACTAACATAGGTTAAATCTTTAAAAATCTTTTTAGATCCATTTCCACAACATTCTAAACAAGAGCAAGGGGACACATTAGGTATTCACCATACATACCAAGAACCTTCAATTGAGTCACATCCTTTGACTGGTATGATAGAGGTATATAAGTCCATATTTCTATCTATGCCTTCTATATATTTTTAGATCATGAGATTGTGGAGGATAATATAGATTACAATGCACTATTTATTAGAGTATATATTTAGAACTAGCTTATTTGCAGTGTACTCATTGATAATGGTTCTAGTTTTAACATGTGTAATTTCACACTTCTATAGCATTTGGGTTATTTATAGAAATATATCACTCTTTAAAACATAGTTATTAGTGGTTTCATTGGGCATATACAGAGTTCATTGGGTGAGATAGTAATTTCATTATAGGTTGGTCTTACATATGTGGGCACACCATTTACTATAGTTACTAGTGCAAGAAATTTTGACATATTACTTGTTTGATCATGGTTTCAAAAACTTAGGGTAGTAACTTATAAAATTAATATATGAATGAAATTCATTCATGCTAATCAGGTTATTACAATTGGTGGATTTCCTTATGAGTCACCACTCCCCACTTCAGAGCCATCTACCAGCTTTCAATCACTAGCTCAAGTTCTCCCATTAGTTTTAGCTTGTCCTCTAGTTTAAATATAACTTCCACTTTCAATATATCCATAGTTACAACATCCATCACTAGTATAAAAGGTTTATATACCCCCATAGTTTCAATATTGTAGATAGCTTCTAGCTATAGTGTTCACACTTGGAGTAGTTACATTATGGTCTCATAAATCTACACATAGAACAACTATTCATAGAGCTTCTTTTCCTACTTTCAGATGGGTTCCTAAGAACCCTATAGTTTCATCCACTTCTTAGATTCATATGGGGATCCCAAATTTAGTTTCCACTTTAGATATTTTAGAGTAGTTACAATGTACATAGATTTTAGTTACACAATCTCAGACACTCTATCATGCCTCACAATCACGCATGATCCCATTATTTGATATAGGACACCATAATAGGGAGTCTAATATAAGACTAATTAGTTAGTATCATTTATTTATAGAATTTATTGTACATATTAGCTCTTACTTGATTTTACATAGTTTAAATATTTTCAAAAATACAAAAATAAATATAACACTTAAAAAACATAAAAACATTCAAAAATTTGTAAAAACACCAAAAACATTTTTTGATTATATGAATCATCCATGTTTACATTACTACTATCATGCTAGGACTTACATTTATTATTTCATTCTATTGTATGTTGATTTATCTACACTACTATGATTCACTTAATCTCTTTTGAGTGTGTGTAGTGACATCTAGCTCTTTGATTTCTTCACTCTACCCATTGAGGGGAAATTTTTACTTCTAAATTTAAGAAATAAATCAATATACATACCCACTAAGGTCATATTATACATGAATACACCATCTAGGTTATGTCATTCCTACACTACACACTCTAAGTTATCATACCGATGCACATTCCTTACTAGATTACACAGACTACTATATTGACATTTTACTAGTACCTAGCACTTGTTTATTTCTTAGGATATACCTAGTCTTATACTACTCATTTTTTTATACTTTCACATTTGATTTGATTAGTTATATGTGTTTTTATCTTCCAATTCTTACTTTTGCTTTCATTCCTTGCTTAGTATAGTTTATGTGATTGCACTTTCTAGTTCTTATTTATCTTTTGTTTGTGCCTTAGTACATCTATCAATGTCCTTTGCTTCTATTCATGTGTGTTACCTAGGACATATACCAATGTCATTTGTTTGTACTCTTTCATATGCTTCTGGCCCTTGTGCCAACTTTACTTCTTCCACTTGTATGTGTATGTGGCATTTGAACATGCCTTCCATGCTTATCTTCTAGTTTGAGTGATATTTTTCCATGTCCATTATTTGTGTGGCCCTTTGGCCACCCTTATATGTTTCTTGATTCATATGTATGCTTACTTATTTTATCCTCACTATGTGCAATGCCATGATTCCAATCATGTATTTATCTTGCTTCTTGGATGCCATGATAGACATCATACTCCATCCCTCCATGCTTACTAACAAAATAAAAACTAACAACCAATATCTAACATTACCAATCTAGTTTAGTATCATGCACATGATCTTAAATTTTTATATCAATTTAGGCATACCCCTATTTATTTAACAATCTACTAATTCAACTATTGCTATATCTTGAAATATCTTGTCAAATATTCAATGCTATATCATATATCTATATAGTTTAACACACTTATAGGAATATTTTCTTCTAATGGTATTCATTTAAGGTTAATAATTCCTACCCTCAAAATAGGGGGAATAAAATAGGGTTTTGTCACAAAGATCAAACCTCTTAACAGTCAAAATAGCAACATTTAGAACACTCAATACATAATCTAGAGGTCAAACCGATCAAACCAGAGTAAAAAAACACTAATAGTTTAAAATTAATAGTCAATTTTCACATTGGACAAGAACACCAAAAATGGATAGTAGTTATAAATATAGGGTTTTCCACATTTTTGTGCTCCTATCCAGGTAGGAAAACACTTAGGGTTTCTAGAAATAGGCAAAAAGTTTAGTTTAGGGATAGTTTTTACACTTCCAAATTAGTCAGATTCAATAATTTTAGTATAGTTTTCTCAAATATAGTGGGTTATCATGTGAGACATGATGGTTCTCATTTTTAGTTCAAATTATGTAGTTTACATAACTTCCAAATCAAAATTCATGTTCCAAACATCAGTGATTAGGGGCAATGTGCATGGCACATTGATCTTCTTTTCTTTTCGAATTCAATTTATTCTAGGTAATCTTAATAGTTATGTTATTTAATCCATATATAGTTGATTGGCATCACATTTGATTTAAACATTCATAGAAGTTTAAATTTTTGAGTGCTTGATTTCCTGAGTTGGATTTCACATAAAAAATTTGCATCAGTTTTGGAGAGGCTTTCATACAAGCCTATCCTCCATCTTTTGAAATGTCTAAGAATGGCATAATTTCCAACATCTATTCAAGATATCCATGCCACAATTTTATATTTATATAACATTAATGTGATCCATGATCCATCTCATATGACATCTATTCTATGTTGGTATCACTTTATAGGGCAATGATGGAGCTAAAGGTCTAGCTAGTTTTTTTATTCTTGATCTACCTATTCAAAGGGATTGGACACATAGTATAAACAATTATTAGCACATTCATGATTTTATAATCTCACATAGTTGGTGATGATCAAGATAAAGGGCCACCCTTTGCATTTTTGAGCCACTCTTTAGGGAATTGAACACTCAACTCTATTTATGATATTACTCTTGATTCAACACGCACTCAACATCATCCAGCACATTCCAACATCACAATAGGTTTTATATTGGTTCACATAATTGGTGAGGTGTATTCATTCCTTTCTCTTCCTCTTAATTAGGTTTTGTAAGTTTTAATTTTAGATATAGTGTATCTAGTAAGAACTGATCTACTTTATGATTTCATTATAGATTCATAATTCATAGTTTGTTATCTTTATACACATTCATCATCACACAACTTCATGAGATTCATCCTTACAAGTAAGTTCAAGTATGATTCTTATTTTACTTTATATAAGTATTTAAGTTTACTACATCACTAGAATAAAGGGTGGGAAATGTAATCATGTAAAATGTGAAATTGCACAACTTCAATATGGCTAAGACACCTAATCCATAGGTCTTCTTATTGGCTCACAAAAACTTTATAGGTTATTTCTTTCACTAATTCCCAATCATCCAAATATTTTTGGACTTAACTTTTTTAGACCCAGATAGCCCTTTGGAGCCTAGATCCATCCCCCCAGGTCTTTTTCCATCTAGATAATAGCACCCAAATAGGATAGGAGAATTATAACCTAGGGTGTCCTAATTTTGGTGTTGTTGTCCAAGTTTACTTTTTACCCTAACGGTCAAATTCTTCTAATTCCTTATCTTTCCCTTATCATCCTAACATGAATTCATTTAACCCATGATCATATGTTTCCCTATAAAATTTCATTCTAAGTCCATTTAGAAGGGTTGGCACTCATTTTCAAGAGAGAAGTAAGAATATAAGAAAGTAAACTCGAGCACTCTTCCATATTATTTGCATATAGCCTTCTAATATTATCAAAATCTTACTCAAGTCATTACACCAGTCCCTAGATAGCTTAATCACATCTAATTTCACATTCTAGTTGCATTGATCATACACAAATTGCACCAAGCACTTCAATGGGAGAATTACATTATCTTAATTTATATTTGGAGTATTGGTATGTAGGTAGTATGCCCACACATGGGGTGTGAAGTGCATCCAACATATCCTTTACAAACTAGCCCCCTCTCTTTCTTTCTCAAGTTTACATTCAAGTTCAAGCACCAAGAGATCCTAAGAGTTTTAAATACTAAAATAGGCACAAAGTGAGTGACACAAGGTCTTAGAACCTAAAATTTTAGTGATAGAGTAACATAGGCATTTTGAACAAAACCCAAAAATCTTTTAGCCTCAAGACAATAGTGTCAAAATAGGACTATATCACTAGATAGTAGGGTGTCCTATTTTTAGAACTCCTATCAAATTAAGAAACAAAGTCCAAAAACCTATTTCCAATTATTTATTAGTATTGATCCTCTAGTATTAGACCTTTTCTTAGTCTAGATCAACCAAAATAAGCTAACTTATAATCTCTCTCACTTCCTGTTATATTTAAAAAAGGTAAAAATACAATCTATTTACACAAATTAGTAGGTTAATTATTGTATATTTATTTACTAATTTACGTTTCTCATCCCCTTTACTATTTAGGAATATAAATCCAATATTACAAAAATAATAAAATATCCCCAAATAACTAAATAATTAAAATAAAAAGGCTAACAGTAAAAAATGAGAATAGACAAAAAAACATGTTAATTAAGGAGACCCACCTAGGTGTCCTTCACAATAGAATTATCCTTTTTCAGGATGTTGGACTTATCTTTTGATTCCTTTTCTCTAGTATGAATATCATGACCCTTAGCTTGTTCATTGGGAAAAATCATCATTAGGCACTTCCTACCTTCCACTTGGGGGAAGGGATACTTTGGGGGGACCCCTTGGGGGACCCTAGGGGGGATTTAGGAATCTTAGGGGATTTGAAAACTAAGGAAAGGGGAGGGGGTTGGGTAGGCTATACCAACATTTGAACCGTGGCCTTTGCTACCCGATGGAGCTCATTCTAATCCTAAATCAATTTAGCCAAACTAAAACCCACTTGTTAGACCTTTACATTGAAGTTTTCCAAAATTTCTTTATTTTTATCATTATCCATTATTACAATGTCATTTAAATTCTAATAAAAGGTGTAAGGAATACCAAAATTAATTGTTTTGGGTTTAAGGATGAACAACATTTTGAGTGGAAGGTCATCAGGAGGGAATTTAGATAAACTATTATGAGGGGAGTGTTCTGGGGTAGGGAGGGATCTTGCAGAAGGATCTTCCTCTAGGAGTACTCCTTAGAGGATGATCCTTCTAGGGGAAATTTTTTACCAAGGAGGTTATGGTCATGTTTCACTAGTAGGAGGATGAGTCCTTGGTACAAGATTAGGTTAGTGCCATTTACCTAGTGAAAGACTGTGTTTTTTAAGGATTTCAAGAGAAAATAAGGAAGGTTAATTTTAAAACCAATGAAATGATTGAGAAACATGTAATGGTGTAACTATATCAAGGTGTACTTACCTTTTAGGTTCATGTACCTCATGACCTGTAAGTAAACTTTGGGCAAGTACTTGGGTAGGTCAATGTGTGGGAATCCCTTCTTAGTTTGCACAAATTCATTAGTTCAAAAGAAACACTATAAGGATTCTTGCTTATTGTATTGATCCTTGTATTCTTTATCACCCATACATGACATGCCCATGGCATATCCAATAAAATCCTTAGAAAAATTTATGGAATTCCCCCTCATAGAAACCTTCCTTTTCATCCAAGCAACTACAAAGTCTTTAGCCACCAGAGGATTATGCTCAATGATTCACTCCATATACTCAATTTATCCTCCCTTCTTAAGTTTTTTACACACCTTTTTTTCTCTTGAACATCTTTGCAAGATTTTGGCTCTAGTTAGTCTCTATCACCACCCATGTTGTCTAGAGTTTTAGGGTTGGAGGGAGCAAGCTGAGAGTTTAGGATACTAGATAAATTACTAGGGCTTATGTTACGAGTAATGCCTGCCAAAACTCCTTATCATAATAGTGTCTCCTTGCCTTAAAATCAATGTAGTTTTGAAAGGATATCTATATTTTTTTGTCTCAAAGTTTAGATCAATTAACTTGTAAATGTAAAAAAATGATTTTTTGCAATATCTAGAAATAGAAAAAGGTGAAAGGACTTATAAAATAAATTTATTTTTATATTAAATTTTTTGAATTAAAAAAAAAATTATATTAAATATTATATAGAGAGACATATTTTAAAAAATACTCGTAACTTTTTTATTTATTTATTGGAAAAAATATTCAAATTAAAAAAAAAATAATAATAAAAAAAAACACACACACACACAATCATAGTTTTTATGATTTCTCTCAAGTTGTGATATGGGTTTCCTCAAAATGTTGATAGTATAATCTTAGATACTATAGTAACAAAACTCAAAAAAATATAGGAAACATATATTCTAATAAAAATACATGGACGCTTTTTAGATGAATTTTAGTGAAAATGGCTCAAAAAATAAAAAAATTGAATTATAATTCCAAATGCAATTGTAAAAAAACCAAAAGAAACATGAAAAAGACTTATTTAGAAACCTATAAAAAATATATTATAAGGTAAATAAATTAAAATTTTAATGCATTAAAAATGGTTTTTTTAATGCCACAAAAGGTGTCTAAAAACTTTATTTTTCACCCAAAACCTTAAAAATTAAGTAAATAATGAAAAAAATAGAATGCTAGAAGAAAACAAATCTAATTTTATACCTTTAAATATATTAAAAAAACTTAACATTTAGCATTAAATATGTCATAGCTCTGATACCATGAAATAAATGTTATCAAAGATTAATTTAAATGTTGAATAAGTAATATAAAAAATTAATGAATAATATTATATTGAAGTGAAAGTAAAGCATAAAGTTGAGAAAAGAGATTTGGAAATTGGGAAAATGTTAAACTGATAAAAAACCTAAAATATTTGTAGAAGCCTTGCAACAATGAATATCTAAGTACATAGCATGTAGAAGATCATAAAAAGAGAGGGAATGGACATAAGCCAAAATAACATCAAAGGATGCAAGATCAAGAGAAAGATCAAGATTGAATAACTACCAAATGGAAAAAAGAGAGGAGGAGAAGAGCTCAATAAAAAGAGATAGAAATAATAACGAGTTACATGTGAAAGATTTAACATGTGTGCCAAGTGTCCTTAATCCTATTACAAATGGGTAGGATGTGTGTGACATGTGGTGGGAGGATTTATATGCAAAATTAACTCCCAAAATCCTAAGAAAGACAAATAGGTGAGTGACACTTCATAGAATCTAGATTTATGTGAATTACTAATTCACATAAGTACAATTTTTTAACACTTAAATAAAACTTAGGATAAAATATTATCCCAAATAAAGGGTAACCTAACACACTCTTAGAGACTTAGGAAAGGACCTAAATAAGATTAATTCTCCAACATGAATATTTGACAACCTTCTTCTACATTAATAAGGACCCGGTGTGGAGGTATAATTTTGTAATTGTATTTTTTAAATTGAATTATTTTGAGTAATTATAATATTATTTTATTTTTAATTTTTTTATAAGAGGTCCACTAGTTATATGTATCCATGAGAGGATGAGGTTGGGATGAGTCAATATCATTTCTATACTACTAAGGACCTAATGCAGAGGTATAATTTTTAGTTTAATTTTTTAAATTAAAATATTTCAATTAATTCTAATACCATTTTCTTTTTTTTGTTTTTATAATAGGTCCACTAGTTATATAGACCCACAAGAGGATGAGGTCAGAATAAGTTGATGTCCTTCCTTTGTTTCTAGGGATCTAATGTATAGGTATACTTTTATTTTTTATTTTAAGTATTCAAATTAATTATAATATTATTTCTATTTAACTTTTGATAATATGTCCACTAGTGATATGGACTTAAGGGAGGATGAGGCTAGGCTAATTTGATGTCCTTCTACTACATACTTAAAATGGAGGTATTATTTTTAGTTTAATTTAAATTAAATAATTTTAATTAATTTCATTTTAACATATATGTTTATTTCATATCTACCTCAGATATGCCTCATGATCATCATACATAATGTAGCATGATAGGTTCATGTCTCTCTTAACCTCATCTTTTGTGTCATGCTCAACAACCCTCAAAATGCATGGAGTACCACCTAATATCATTGATTATGTTTTCCCACATAATTATTAAGTGATATTAGAGAGACCCCACCACACATTGATGATTTTTTTCCCTCTGATATAACATAATATGACTATAAACATTAAGTGTTTGGGACTCAAAAAGGCAAGTTATTATGAAAAAAATATAGAAACATTAGATGATGCTTGGGGTGAGTAAAAATAATACACTTTTATCAAAAAAAATGTTTATTTTCCAATCTTTAATACAATAATTTTTTGATTGAGTGTATACAATGGTTCACCAAAATAATTTAAAAATATTTTGGTAACACCTATTACAACTCAAAATTAATTAGAGACTATCCAATATCTACACTTAATAGGATGATGAATCATATGAGGGTAAGGCTGAAAACTATATATTAATTTTTATTTTATTTTATATTAGATAGGGTAAAAAATAGAATTTTGAAGGTTTTATAACCAATTACAAAACATAGAATAATTAAGCTCGAATGGGGTGCCTCAACTAGTGGCCCTTATGGGTCTAAAAAACAAATGAGCAGTTAAACCAATGCCTAAAAATAGACCCTCTACCTACAGTAAAATTATAACAAGAAATAGGCATTCTTATACTAAACTTATGCCTCTGCATTTCAATCGTGCAACTAAGAAAAATAAAGGAGCCACAACTACTTGTCCCCTTAATAGAAGTTACCTTCCTCAGGCAACCCAACTACCATCAAAATTATCCAAAGGGCCCAACCCCTTTTCACTCATTTTCTAAACTTTAGCTCTAGATCCCCCTAAGTAGAGGGTTATACAAGAAGCCTAAACCATATGTCTTCTACCTTTTTTCTTTGTTTGCACCTTGTTCCAACTTCCTTTATCTTCTGTAACTTCTTATTGGACTGGTAGAGGATTTTTATTTGAAATATAGGGCTTAGATTTGTCTTTTACTATTGTAACATCAACTTGTTTTTCCCTTTTATAGGTTCACCTCTATGGAGATGTCAAACATGAGGGGGACTTGATTTGAGTCTAAAAATTTACTTTGAGTGATTAATTTTACTAATAATTCTTATTTATAATGAAGAGGGGTTTTTAGGTCCTCATTTGGAATAGAAGATTCAAGATCATCTGAAGATGAGTAAAAATCATTGATATCAGAATCAACCAACATAGTAAGGTGGTTGAAAAGGGAGTCATTCCAACAAGAAAATTAATTATTATTTTATTATTTGATAGACTTATAATATTATTTCAAATCTATATTTATATCTTACATACTATGGAAATAAAAACATAGAGGAGAAGACTTCTATCTCCTACCATGAAAATCATAGTTGGTAAAATTTGTGTGATGATTGGCTCAAGCATGATATAAATTACATTTCATGTGAATCACAAAATTTCATGAGATGTGAAAATTTGTGAAAAAATTATACATGAATAATTATATATTTTTCATTTATTTTAATTAATGCAAGGATTAAGATTAGCAAACACAAGACCCAAGAGAGAGATATTGTCAAGGAATCCTTATGAATATTTTCTTGGGTTGAATGATAAAAAATAAGGCTATACATAAGTTATTAAGTTTTATATAGCATATTTTACATAATATTTTATTTAACTTTATAAAAATATTAAATCTCATTTTGTGGCATACATTTCATTCTTAGAACAATGTTATGATATGATTGTAAGGCCACCAAAGAAGTGGAAAATAATTGAAATATCTAGGATGGAATGCATAATATTTCATTGTATGTGACCAATATAAATGTGTGGTACCAAGGTATGGGATTCATACTAGTAATAATTTTTTTTTAATTTATTGTATAATTATACTTGTAATTAACTATGTAAATTGTAACCTTGTATACTTATATGACAATTAAATTATGATAAATCCTCTAGGTGGATTGACATTTTTTCCTAGTTGATGGTCCTAATATTAAGAAGGGTAGTTGTGAGGATATTTATTATGTTTAATACATTGATGAAAATATTGAGCTAGAGGATGCCTCATTATACACATTTAACATTCTTGATGATTATATAGAAGATGAGGATGACTAGGATTTATGATACATTAGTTACTTTGTTTATATAATTAAATATAGTAATATTTTTTTATATTTTTAATCCAATGCCTACTGATTTTTAAAATATAGAACAAACCCAATGAAAAAATTCTAGTCATGTCGACCATGAGCTAAATTTTTGTCACCAAATTTGATGTATTTTTTGAAAAATTGAGTACAACAAATTCAAATCCTATCAATTTTTTGTGAAATTTCAACTCAAATTGAGGTATATATTACACTAAATATAGTAGTGAAATATATAATATGCTAAATCCATTTCACATTATTCATGTGTTGCTTGACAAATTATAGGTTTCAATGTTATGTAAAATGCATATCTCCTTTATTCTTCTTATTTTGTAAAAGTTTATCATAACCACCAAGTAACCACCATATTATTTAGTGCTTCTCATGACCTTAGTAATATATAATACCAAATATTATAAAAAACCACAATAATAGATAGTAGGTAAAATGGACAAAGATAAGAGTTAGACAAATGTGTGGTAATACAATCAATAACAATGTACTACTTAGACACCTTATAAATAGTACAATAAAAATGTAAAACTTTTGTAAAAAGAATAACCACTAACCACTTACTAACTATTATACATTAAAAAAAATATAATGTGTGGTAAATAAACTACACTTGGGATAATAAATATATTCCTAACAATAAAGACCAAAAAATAATGTACAAATTTTATATTTACACATTATTTATACTTTACTAACCTTCATTTGTTCTAGGGTTTATTCATATACTAGGATTGGGGTGGAAAAATTCATAAAACTTTATGAGATATGCTTCATGTACAATATTTCTTTCTACCACCTTCATATCACAATGACATCAATATATATTTCCTCTTAGGTTCCTAATCTCCGCTTTGACCCTCTTTTTAATTCTTCCTACAAATCGATCACATCATAGGCCCAATCTATAAATCCTTATCACTAATAATTTTTTTGGGAATGGTGTTGTGATTTGGGTTGTATTTACACCATAATTTTTTTAAAAAAAATTTAAAAGTGTCACAACCATGGCCCAACAATGGGAAAAATATGGTATTATTTGTGTCCAAGTGGCATTGCCAAGTTACTTATGTGAGATGCAAGACAAATTACTTTTCTCTTTGTAATTTATATGAATATCTAAATATTTAATTATTTTAACTTATTTACAAAACAAATAAGATAATATAAATAAGTGAGGTATAATGAATAAGGGAGAAAGAACAAGGTTTCATTCTTGGTGAAGAAGCACGTAAGTTTTTTGTTTGTATTATTAGTTAAATATTTTTAAACTATAAGTAAATAATTAATATTTATTTTTTTATTTATTTAATATTAATTAATAATGTTTTTTTCATTTTATTTTCATTTTTTTTAATAATAATAATAGATCATTATTACTATTATCATTTTAAAATATTAACCTAATTAGGTAATTTATAATCATGATTGTTCATTTCTTCATTATTATTCTTAAACAAATATATTAAAGGGAATTCTTTTTTTATAGATATTTCAATCTCAAATAAATAAACTTCTTATTCCTTACTATTATTATCTATTAAAATGGTTTTGAGGATAGTTATAATATGTATGATGATAAGGGCAAGGGAAAATGCATCGAAGGAGTCCAAGGTAGTTATATTTGACAAAATATCTAAATGTCATCAATTTTGAATACCTTTATTCAATATAAGATAAGGGTTTAGATTAAAAATTATGGGTAAGAATGTGAAGATGATCATGAACTTTTTGATAAGCTATTCAACATATATAAGTCTAATTTCCCTAATTGGCATGATTAGGGGGCATGGCATATTTATAAGCCATTACCACTACCTTATCAGGTATACACATTTTTTATGTGAATTTATATGATACGTCCATAAATAATTATACTAGATGTAGATCTTGGCCTCTTTAATTTAACTACAATAAATGTCATGTCTACTACTACACTTCAATTAGGTTTCCCTATAATGTTTTTTTATGAACCAATGTAGAGGTTTATAAACTAAAATCAATTATTTAGGTTAATTTTTAGAAAATATAATTATGGTATGTGCTCAAGAAGATAAATTTAATATTGAATCATAAAATAATTGCATAGTGAAAATTGTATGCACATTGATGGTCATCCTAATGAATTTTGAAAAATTATGGGTTTCATTAACTCTACACATGGTTTCAAACATTAATCTTCTCCATGTTTTGAATACACAAACTATGATAATGATAAATAGGATGATATGACTTGATTATTACCTAAAAAATTAATCTAAAATATAAATTTTAATGAAGGGATTGTTAGCAACCCAGATAACACCCTATTTTGAATGCTTGATAGATTTGTCTCTAAAACCTTCACACCTGGATAAACATTGGAATAACCTAAGGTGTGGGACACCTGAACTCAGACTAGACCTCTATATTTTGGTGAGGCTAGCTCCTTTGGTGTATCACTTTGAACTTTTTACTAAACTATTTATTGTTAAAATGAAAAGGGGGAGAAAGAAGTTGAAAGGTAAATCCTACTTTACTATTGGTGATACACCTATATTACTAGCTCATCCACTCTATTTGAGCTCCTAAAACACTGATAAGATAAACAAATGATTGAATATATAAATTTAAATGACTCCTGTGGATCAATATTTCATGAAGAGGTTTTATCAGTTGATCAAAACCTAAGGGAAGTGATGAAATAGGCTTGATTCAAGGTACTAACCAACCACTTATATCCTTTATTAGTTCATCTAAAAGATACTAAACACTAAACATGACCTACATAATATGATGAACTAGTAACTAGGTGAGAATCAGGACTTGATAAGGGAGAAAGTTCTACCACATATGAAAATAAACAAACATAAACACACTATAATATAATAATGGAATCTAAAATAGTCATTTTATTTATCTAAAAAGGTTACAAAACTCAATCTTAGTAGAGTTTGGTCATGCCACGAGAGGGATGGATCTAAAAAATGGCTAAAAAGCCTACATATATAGAAAAATCAAAGAACTATCCAAGAGTGGAAATGAAAAAATAAGAGGATATCAACTCCATATGAACTCAAGGCCATCTTCAATTACAAATTGATATTTAAAGTCTTGAATAAATCTCCTTTGTTTTTTTGTCTTGCATTCTCCTTTTGGCATTGGAATATGAGGTGAGCCCCATTTGATAAGTCAACTCTCTCTCATGCATAAAATCCATGCCAATATTTGGTGATTAAATAAACTTGAAGATAATTTGGATCTAAAGTGGGGCTCTTTCTTACATGAAATAACATGAAAGATGCATGAAACTAGCTAACTAGTAAGGACTAGTCAACTCCCTTTGAACTCAAATTACTTGGAGTGGCACTTGAAGTTTTGAAAATATTCATGAATATCTTTGTGAACAATATATATGTAGTGTGGAAAATCCATGTATACTCATTTGATATCCATCTCAATGCCAAATTTAAACTTGATTATTTGACCAATTAGGCCAATTAGGCCTAATAGCCTATCTATACACTTGAAACTTCATATAAAATGTAAAATAAACCATGAAACCTAAAAAAATTAATGATATTAGACCTGAATCAACTTCTCCCATCATGATATAGGTGATTTTGATGAGAAAATTCTCACCATTCAATTAATAGGGTTGACTAGGTCCATTTTGTTCCATATTCAAGAAGACTAGCTATTTTGGAGGATCTAGTAGGGGAACTTCCAGGAATATTTTTGACCAATTGAATATTTGAGGATGAATAAAAGTCTCAAGCTTCCATCTCCATGAATTAGTTTCATGTAAATTGCCTTGTACTTTATTTTTCATGCTTTTTTCAACCAAAACCTTGATTTCTACCCTGACCTTATAGCTCCATACATAGAATTAGAACTTATAGAATAATATCTAAGTTTAATTGATGTTTTAATATGTTTTAGATTGATCCATAGTGATTTGATGGAAATAAAATCAACTTTTTATAAAACTAGTTTTTAGAGGGTTTGGGAGGGTTTTGAAGTTAAATCTTTCAAATGATGATTCATGAAGTACATACCTCAAATAAAAAAATATTTACATTGATTTTTATTACATATACCCCCTTACATCCTTAAAAATATTTGGTTCTCATTCAAAATATATACAAATTTATCACATGGAGGAAAACTGCATGTAGGGTTTTTCTTGAATTTTGGACTGCCTACGCTTTTAGAGATTGTTCATAAATTATAGTCCCTCAACCCACCTAAATTTTTAATTCATTATAATTTAATTTGGGTCATCAAATAATTATAATATGAGCATCTAAACAAGTGGCTTAGAAGGGTGTCTAGAACTGTAGAATTTGAATCTTATCATTAGACTAAAAATAACTTCTCCATTTCTTCTCTAAGTATTAAAAAATCATCATTGGACTTATAAACTATCATAATATCAATATCAAGGTTACTTATTGCTTGATAGGTAAAAAAAATTCTCTTTTAGGCTAAACATTCACTGGTTTGACCATCTTAGCAAGGCTACTGATAGGACATTGGAAAGTTTTATATTATGTGTTTTGGTATTTGGCCTTGATAGGCCAGGTTAATTAATATTTTTGGTGACTCTCAGGGGTTAACTAGCCTACTGGTAAAGGAAATTTAGAATCTCTTGACTATAATCAAGCTTGGAATACACACAAAAACTAGGAAAACTTGTAGACACTGACATAAATAGATAAACTAACACAAACAAAAGTTAGAAACAATAATTAAACTATAAATAAATGAAAAATAATCTAAGTAAATAGTAAAAAATAACAAAATGGAATCATATTACTACTTATACTACTTATTGAAATAAGATAAACCTAAAACAACTAACCTATATTGACAAGCTTTCTTCTAGGATCAAATGGAAAGTTATTTGGTCCATCATAAAGACTTGAAACATATTTACCATATCTTGATAGAATATTCTTGTAGATAAGAGAAATTTAATATCCATGTATTTTGGATGGTGCAGCTAGGCCTCCTATCTCCATTCTCAAGTACATGGATTGAAGATATGGATCCAAGACTTAATCATCTTCCTCCAAAAATTTTCTTTATTTCATCAAGAATGTTATCTCTACCACATTCATAGGTTGGTCATGATTTGTCTCATTATCATCCAATGATTGAACTAGAAAATCAACTAATATACTTGGATTAGTATCTTTATTATGATACATTTGAGGTAATGGCTTATCATGATCTTCAAATTTTTGGTAAGCATTTAGACATGAATGTAATATATCATTAATTTCTTCTTGATGAATAGTTGCAACAATAATTTTCACAAAAAATTCCTAAATCTACATATGAGGTGGATATGGACTATCAAACTTTACACAAAAAATATCCAAATCATCCCAAAAGGCCTCTTTATCATGATCAACTGAAAAAGACATGAAATTAATTTAAAATCTTACCATTTGAAACATGTTGATCACACATTTCTACCTTTTTGATGGATTCATATGAAAGTTCTTGATCTATTACACTTGTTTCATCTTCATCTTCTATAGAGAATGACATCTCATATTCTTCATGGATCTTACCTTCTTCAAGTGTATTCACTTCATGATTGATGGAAACAATTTTTGGATCAATGAGTTCATGGAAAACACCTTCCACTTGAAAAATTAGAGTGTCTTCCTCTTATTCATCAT
>JARHVA010009093.1:257500-369782 GCA_037957365.1 Torreya grandis | reverse complement strand
AGAGATAATTTGAGACAATGTATCTTGAAAAGCATGAGGGAATGGATATAGATGATGTTAAAATTTATTATGGAATACCTCTTCTAACTTCTAATTCTTCCATATCCACCCCTATAAACCTATCAAAAAACCACATGATCACCATCTATTCTCATATGGTAAGGAAGGCACATCAATTTAGTTAATCAAGATAAGGAATGTTTGGATATCTACCAATGGTGAAATGTTTATGGCTTATCTTCTATAGGTGATTAGGATTCTTATTTATACCAAAGCCTTAAAAACATTGACTTGAAAAACTTTATAAAAGAGGACAAAAAATGTGCATTTAAATTTTTGTCACATTAATATTGAAATAATATATATGACATTGACATACATGGGGAATGATTTAAGATGATCGAAGGATGTGGCCTATAGAAAAAAAAAGTAAACTTTAAAACCCAATGAAAAAAATATGGGTGAGTACACTAGGATAAGGGGTCAAAAGTGAGGCTTGTTATGACACATTTTTTTTGAAAATATAGATAAATGAATGTGGATAATAAGTTTGAGATGTATACACTCAAAATTCAAAATCCAACAAGAAAAAAAGGGTAGAATTTTGAGTCTAGTTTATAAATTACCAGCATTTTTGAAAATGGTGGAGTTTAAATGGGTAAAATAGGTGATTTTAAAAGAAGGTCATGTATGCCAAATAAAAATAATAATAGATAGGTAGCCATTCTCAACCTATATTATGAGCATATTTAATTATACTTTAAATTAGTTTGTGGATAGCTCTAATAAGCCACCACACTTATCCCAAATAATTTTTGTTATTTTTTCATAATTAATTTTTGTAATTAATTTTCTTAGTGAAATGGCCTAAAAATTATATAGTCAACCATGCTTCCCAATTTAATATAAAAAATAAAAATTCATTTTTTTAATGTGTATATAAATAGGTCTAATTTGTCACCATATAGTTTTTAAAAATTCTATGAATGGATCTAAAAATACATAAAATAATAATTAGATATAAAATTTTGGTATGTTAAGGTATGACCATAATAAATATTAAATAAATATCTAAATGTATGGTGAGGTAGAATGAAATAGATTTTTAGAATGTAAAATCCTAGGTTTACATGTTTATAACATTTTCATGAAATGCCCTTATGAAACCTGAGATGGTTTTCATGGTGTAAGGTCAATTTTGTAATAATGACTTGAAAACATGGATCATGTTGTCTATCTTTAGGTATGAAAAATTAGCCTTTTAAATATGTAATAAATCTAATGAGATATAGACAAGGCATAATATGAATAAGTAAAAGATACATGAAGGCAATAAAGAACTGGTCATTCCAATAAAACCATGAGGAAGTTTTAGAATCCAAAAGGGATTTTTGATTAAAAAATTATATAGACAAAATAAAGAAACTAATTTGAAAATACATACATTGGTAATCCTATAAGCCCAATTTATTAAAAATAGTAAATTGAAAATTATAGAAAATATGTAAGTATTTTAGCAGAGAAAAATAAGTTTTTCATCCACTCAATATGACTAGATAAAACCATAGAGTTTAAAAATAAAATTTTTTAAATCTAAATATTAGCCATTCAAGAAATAATATGAATAGAGTAAACCCTAATGGAAGGCTAGAGTTTAATGTGAAATTATTTTTTATGTATGGAAATTAGAAATCAGATTTGAAATCCAAGGACCAAAAATATAAACCCTTTGAAAGGTGAAAATATTTTTCTGTACAAAAATCAGAAATGAAATTTGAAACCTATTGTACCCAATATGCCCCTATTATTTTTTTAGAATTTGAACCCACTAAATTTATTAAAACGGTCTAGGCCCATATTGAAAGTCTTCTAAATGAAATCTTTATGTGTTTCACTTAACTTCAATTTTAGGCAAATATATGAACATGTCCTATTTATTTAGACTAACCTATTAATACCCTTTAGAAGTTATGTATATTCATAGGTTTTAGAAAATTCACAAATTATGAAGTGCCAAGCTTTGCCAAATTTGGTCTTTAGATTTTTTTTAGAAACCTATCTATGGTAATTTTTATCATTTCAAACCTATATAAACCTTCACGCAAAGTTAATCTTTAGAGTCTTTGTTCATAGGTCTTGTTCAAAATAATTATTCAAAGATTTTATTTGTAGATTGGGCCTTCATAGCTTTATTTACCATATATTAAAGTATTTTCCAATTTTCTCTTGAGGACACAAGTTTTTGGAAGTTTTCACTTCAAAATTCTTATCTTCAAAAAGTTTATTCAAAGAAATTGGTTTGGAGAAATTGCTTGTAAATTTGGTTCAGCATAACTATTAGGAACTTTTGTTTGGTGAAAGTGTTCCAAAAAAAAATTCATAGAAAACATATGAGATTTAGGTTTTCATCACTTTGGTATTTGGACAAAATTTTCAAAGAAATTATTTAGAGAAATTGGCATTTGGAAAAATTATTTGGAACTTTTGTTTTTGGCTCATTTTGGTCTTTATCAAAAGTGTTCAAGACTTTTATTTTGGAAGTTTATTCATGTTTCAAACACTATTTTAACATAATATGCCAACTCTTGACTATTGAAATCCCCCATGGAATAGTGAACCAATAGAAAAAAAAAGTGATGAAACAACACTTGGAAAAAGGCAATGATGTGGAACTCCTTTTTAGCATCAATAGTGCCTATGTGGCATATCCAAAAAATGAAGTGGAAAAGTTTGAATTGAATAAGTAAAGAAATGTTATAGACATTGTAAATTAATGGCACATAAACTATAATTAGATTTAAAATCTATATTAATTAATTATGAATAAAAAAATGATCTTTTATCACAAATTAGCTTTTATCTCACTTTCTTCCTTGTAAAAAAGCCCTAGCTACCTATGTTTCAATCATAGAGTGCATCCAGAAGAGCTGAGTTGCTAAATTGAAAACTAAAACTTTGTCAAAATCAGAAAATAGTAACGGCATCCTCATCCAAGACATTTCAAGGAGTCATACCCTTATCTATAGTCTATATCAAGGATTCAAAAGAGTAAAATGACACTATCTTTGACTTAGTAGTGTTCAACAATGACTACCTTAATTATTCATTATTGTGGGAAGTGATTCACTAGATTGACACATACACTCACAAGTAGAATTTGATTCCATCTTAATTAAAATTGGTTATAGACCTCCCCAATTAAAAGGCAAGGACTACACTTCATAGTGGAGAATCCTAAGGTCATGTTGTGCATAGACCTCATACAATACTTATTCTTCAATGGTAACGTGAAAGGAGCCATGTTCTTTCACCACTTAGAACACAAAACCATCATAGCATGCATTTCAAGAGATTAATTCTAAGGTTATTTATCTCTCCCCATTGAATATGATACATATTAATTTCACATGGTATTTTCATGGAATAAGGATAAATTTATTGAGAAATCATTGAGAAAGTGGATGGTTTCCAGGGAGAGTATCAATCTAAAGGAGAAATAGTTGGTGCCTATGACTAAGTTTAGGATGGTAATCCATATTAGGATGGACCTCCTGAATTAGTTATACTCATACCCAAGCATATAATTCCTTCACCTTGAGTGGGTTTCATTTATGTACTTATTGATGACCTTAGAGTTGACATTTTCTTTGGGTGATGTAATTAGTGCAAGGTTGTGAGAATAAGTATTACACAAGGATAAGAGGCCCCAAGGAGGCCATTTATATATAATTTCCTAACTTATAGATGTTTTTTTGGAATAATTTATGTACACAATGGGTCACTATAGATCTTAATCTAGACTTCATTAAAAATCATATATGTGATTTGTATTCCTTCATGCACATATGCACTTATACATGAAACATCACACATATTGCATATGATGTATATGCCTAGGTGTGGATGCCCATTCTTGACTCCCCATTACCTAGGGTATCTAAAATAATTTTAGACATATTTTTAATTAAGGTATATTACTAGATATATATACTACATTTTGATTATGGTCATAGGCCACAAGGTGGGATCCCTGCATCTTCCCAAATATGTGCTAGGTAAACTAAAAAAATAAGAGATTTCTTACCAAATATGATGGGGGATAGATTAATATATAATGAATAATAATAAGATATCCTTCTATCTTTGACCTCATGATTTGGAGAATGTGTTATGTAAATCACAAACACTTTTATGAGGCTAACAGGTACAAGGAGTACTACCCACTAGCCATACTACCACATAGGGAATAGGATCTTCATGGACAAGTAAAAAATCACATTAAATGCCTTGGTATTACTTATTATAATGATATGTATGACCAGTATTTATTATTTATCAACACCAATGATGATGCCCAAGTCAAAGAGAGAGCACATATAATTGAGTTGTCCAAGGAGATACTAAAAAACACTTAAGGGGAGCCCTCTATCTCAATTACAGATGCACACAATATACTCACACCCATAGGAATATGGGATACCTCATATTTTTGGGTCAACATGCCTTTTTATACATTAGTAGAGTGAGGGAAACATTCATAGACACACCATATGGCATTAAAAATTATAAATTAAGAGCTTGGAATGTTTGATACTTCACTAGGGGATCCCATGATGATCTAATTTTCCTTGATTATTAAAACCCAAAAGGGAATTCCCATCCTATTGTTACATCAATCCAAGATATTTCCACTATAGTTACCTCAACCACACCCACATAGGAGGCATCTTTCATATCTATAAAAGTCACTATCTATTACAAGAGGAAACCGAGGTCTCACCTCCCTCCACAAAGTCTAGTTATTAAGGAACTATTAATAGAAGGGCCATCAAGAGAGGAAACTAGAGGTGAATCCATAGATTAGGAGGAGGATGAGCTTTAAAGAGCTAAATTTTTTATCCTCTAAGACACTA
This sequence comes from Torreya grandis, assembly GCA_037957365.1. Classification (NCBI taxonomy): domain Eukaryota; kingdom Viridiplantae; phylum Streptophyta; class Pinopsida; order Cupressales; family Taxaceae; genus Torreya; species Torreya grandis. The sequence continues at coordinate 364,869 of JARHVA010009093.1, read as the reverse complement.
AGGGAAAAACACCACAACATGGAAAATAATTAGTTGATAGTGATGCCCCTTTGATTTATACTACTCATATTTTGTCTTTTCTTTCCCCATTGACTATTGGTTAATTTGAGTCTATTTCCCTTAATCCTAATTATTCCCTTCCCATTTTATTTCCTAAAGTAGATGTTGTTTCTTCTCAACCTAGTTTCAAACAATCTCTAGTTATTCCAAAGGTAGAGAATTCTTCCCCTAGCCCTACTATTTCTAATACCCTATAAATTCATACTCCTCCAATTATGTCTTCTATGTCCATTCCTCTTGTTTCTAATATGGTTACTTTTTCCACTACTTTATCACAAAAAAAGACTAAAAGGAAGTCAACCAAGAAATCCAAGTGACTAGTGGCAATGATGCAAGGGAATCCTCCTAGGTCTAAATTTTTTTAATTTTTCCCATTTTTGGTTGTGATCATGTTTAGTTAGATTAGAGTTGTAATTTTAATGTCATTTACTAGCTTTTTGATAGACAGTTTGGTGTCTAGGAACCTCTTAAGGGGTTTCCTACTAAAATCTCTAAATTCAAATTCAAATTTCCAAACTAACCATTAGGTTAACAAATTAAAATTATAATGGAAATTTGGGACCTATTAGGGTCTCAATAGACTTAGAATAGAGTTTTTTAGTTTTATTTTTTGTTTATCTCTTGTTATGTGCATTTTTGTGTTTTGGTCTATATGGCTTTGTTGGTTCTTAAGGTTTACATAGCTCTTAGAGTCAATAATTGGTTAAAAGTTATGATACTTTTTAGGGAATAAAAAATTGGGGATATTGTATTTTAGTGAGGCATTTGACATAAAAAATTATAGAGGAATAAACAAAAAGTGCTCCAAGATTTGGAAGTTAACAGTTAAACCTGTTGTATGGTGCATGAACCTAAATTTTGTAAGAATTTGAAAATACAATGTAGATAATGACATTAGTAGGACAAGATTTAATATAGAGTGAAAATATATGTTCATATCATATTAAATAATCCTTGACACTATTGTATTGTTTAACAGTTACTACTCAGTAGTTCCGTTTGAGATTCCTAATGCAAGTCACACTTTAAATCTTTGTAGATTTATATTTCTAAGGAAAAAGGATGTATTTATGATTTTTACATGATTACTTGGTATTTATTTAAAAAAATATACTTTCTTGATAACTCTATTTCATTTTTGTTCTTTCATATACACATAGTCTAAAAAGAGTCCAGATAATCTGAGGTTTTTTATATAGTGAGTCTTGAGGGGTTAATAAAGAAAAAAAAGTTAAGTGGAAGGGATATATAATTTGGTACAAGTCCTATAAATGTGTTTTTTTCCTTTTAAATTCTTAGAAATTTAATTTCCATTTTTTTACCTCTTGGGTTACACAGTAGGCCTACAAACCTTAAATTAGGGGTTTTCTCATTCTAAGAGATTTAACCATTAAAATTTTCAAAATATTTGTAATTTGAATGTTCCCATGGATTTATATATTATTAATAGGTTTTTATAAAGGTAATCTCAAGGGACCATACTATTTTGAGTTATAGGTCAGTTTTAGGCCTAATTAGGGGCAAGGTTGTGAGAGAATAACAATCTACAAGAATTATGAGAACTTGAAAATTTATGAGGTTATGTATGAGATTATAGGGTATATTTATTGTTTTTTATTTCAATTTTAAAGTTATTTCTATTAATACTAAGTGTAATTTACTTATAAAAAGGGATACAAGGCCTAATAAGTTTGTGAAGGAGAATTTGTTAGAAATAACCATTTGTGAACAATTGGTTGGATATATCTACATCATTTGTTGGGTTTTTTAGTGACTCCCACTAGTTATTATCAATAAACCATTGTATTAACATTGAAAAATTATGGAAAGAATAAACTAGTGTATATAATCCACCACTGCTTCAATATGGTGGTGTGGATTGGTGTAAGATAATCTATCCCTCCCTTCTTGACCCATTAATTAAAGAGGACTTGAAGTAGTCCTCAAGAGAGAAGTTGGTTGAGAATACAATTAAAGACACTCAACCAAAATACCCAACCCAATTTGTCTTACCATAATGGGAAATTGATTTGCAATTACATGCTTCTTAATGGCCTAATCTTACAATTATAGTGTTACCCATAATAAGCTCCATATTTGACAAATCTACAAGAAGTCTACAAAGGGTAAAGAAGAGTAAAATTTAAGATGAGGCTATAAAGGGGGTGATTTTTTAATAAATACAATAAATATTCACCTTATCTAAGATAAAAAAACAAAAAATTAGGGGAGCCCCCTTACATTAAATATTTCAAATTCTATTTTGATATGCACAATGATGCTCTAGTCAAGCTTCATGAGGGAACTGAAATGGCTAGGAAATAACTTGAGAAGGAGTTATAATAATTTAGGGAATAGTATAAAGTATTACATGTTCCCATATAGATAGAAACAAATGTGAAGAATGCAACATCAATATTGTATAATATTCAATAGGCCATTGATAAAATGAGGGCTGAGTTAGCACCTCAGATAATTGAAACTAACAAATTATTTAAATATTTGAACTAAGATGAGAATAAATTGAATCTCATTATTATTTATACAAGTAATAATGTGTATTTCCACCTCAATTTGATGGAACCATTGGAGGATATAAATGCCCTCAACTTGGTAGTCATCAGGACACAAAAAGCCAAAGAGTGCGTTACAATAGTGAGGAAATTATGCCCAAATATGTAGAGCATGAGAGACTAATTTTGTACATTCTAGAGAATTAAATCTCTCACAAGTAAGGGACTACATAGGTAGGCTTATAAGTAAAGTAAATATCAACCAGATTCTTCAATAGGCCTTAACCAACTTCAAGCATAACTTTCAAGGATTTACATTGGAAGGGATAGAAGCTAAGTTGAATTTTGCATGCAAGAAGTTTACTAAAGTAGAAATATTAAGTATCAAATTTATAAATATTAAAGATGAACATGCACAACTTATGGAATAAGTGAACATGGTGTATAGACCTCCATTATTTAACATGGATATCATTAGATACCAGTATGACTTTAATGACAATTATTTTTAAGAGATGGAAACTAAGAAGAAGGTTTACACTTCAAATTTTAGTTTAGCTCAATCAACAATTTCAATACCACCAATAATAATAAGTTTCATGTATTCACCCAGAAAGCCTTTGGTAAAGGCTAATTTTATATGTATTCATGTAGATAGGACTAATTTTTCTAAAATAGTTTACTTACACTTGGTACATAAATGTAAAAGTTTTTTTGAATTGTTTGTAAACATGCACATGATGCATAGAATTATACAAGATAACAAAATTTGATGTAGTTATAGTTAACTATAAGCATGTACAAATGAAATTTTCATATTAAAATTATAGCTATAGTTACAATAAATTGATGTAATTATGAGTTTGCATAGGCATGGAAGATGAGGCAATCCCTCCACAAATCTATATATTCATGTAATCATGCATTCCAAAGGATCATAATTTTTAATCAATATAGGAATAAATTAGTTTGATTGTCATGAAAATATGTCAATGAACTTTCCTTCCATCTCGTTGTAACTAAGGTTTTATTTTCTTGGTTGTATTAATTAAGTAATTTGAAGTTTGCAAAAGCTATGATAATTATTTTTGATATCATTGGTGTATGCTAATTATAGATGTGAAAAAATAGTGAAAAATTAGTACATATCATTGATTTTAAGAAATTGGTTGACTATTTTAATATTATAAAGTGTTCATGAGTGTTTTATCTCTAGTATAGTGTTTTAGGTGTCTTCCATAGCTACCCTAAATACCTTTCTGGTTTGATTTGTAACCTCCTAAGTAAGGGTCTGCAAAAGCAACTGTAAACAAAATAAGCTTCAGTGGACACCATTGAGTTTTCCATACTATTTCCCCCAGACTACCTAACTATGTTATTATGTAAGTATGTAATAGCTACAAATAGTAAACATTAATTCTAGAAACACTTATCCATAAAGGAACCAACCTAGGAAGTGATCCCTTGAGACCATAGAACCTTATTTTTTCCTACCCTTTTCTCCTTTTGAATTTTATTTCATTAAGATATACCCACTCTAAAATATGTTCCATCTATCCATTCAACTCACTTAAGTTTTGATTTATTTACTAGGATTCATTTCAATATAAGCAAACCTAGTTAACAACCTACATGCTTAGCCTACTATTCCACCATAAGGTTATTTAACCCATACTTGTAACTCATGCCCTAGAGTGGATTTTACCTCCATTGAGATACTAAAATGTTAAAGGATACCTCATTAAATATGGAGGTGATCACAAGGCCCACATCAATAGGAAAAATTTGGTCTTATAAGGAGAGCCACTTGTTTGTCTTCCCTAGTGATAGGTTATCCTCTACATTTGAGTTACATTGGATACAAAAAAAAATCTACCAAGTCTAGGGCCCAAGTTTGTATTTTGGTTTCCCCTTTGTTATAACATCAAAGGCCTAGATATGTACCAATTGTTCCCCATATACCTTAGGCAAAGACACCTTCTCCAATAATAAATATCCATCCCATCAATCATACTATGTCCTAACAACCTTGGTTAGTTGGATAGGTCATTTCCATCCTAGGGGACACATAAAAATTACCTAGGAAACCATAGAATTATCTACCTTATAGATCCCCTTCAAGAGGAATAACTACAAAAGAACATATCAAGTATTTCAAGGATGTTTTGAGGTTAATGAATGTTATTGATGAAGATGTTTCATGTAAGTGTTGACCAAATTTGACCTTTGGTCAAATTTGAGTCAAGCCCCTACTTTTTAAAACTTTTTAGAAGTTTATTCATGTCTTATATGGGTGCCATTTTGATCTAAATGTTCCACTTGTGCCTAGCCTAGTCTTAGTTCAAGTCTAACCCTTTGTGCTAGTCAAGTCAATGATGGTCAACCTTGGTCAAATAGGTTCAAACCTATTAAAATACATGAATTATGTTATTTTTGTCTTAATATTGTTTTGAATATGATTTGATACATCTTTAGTTCATTTAATCACTCTTATCATGTTCAATATGCAAAAAATTACCTTGTGGGCCCACTTTGAGTTAAAGAGGAGGACTTGTATAGATGGTTAAAGTGACCAACTTGTCAATAATATAGGATTAAATGTGGGAGGTGTTAGATAATTTTAGAATCTAGTTTATGATAGTGAAAGAATCATTTATGGTTAGAAAGAGTTAGTTTACCCTTGTTTTGAGGGCCTTTATGGCACTTGTACAGAATAGATCATCTCATTTTCAAGTGGAAACATCAGAAAGGTGTCTTTTCAGCTCCCAAAATCCATTTCCAAATTTTTAGTATAGGAAAAATTCATAAAAGTTTATATCTTGCATCTTTTCCTCTCTTCTTATCTTGGCAAATAAAAAAGAAGCAAGTTCAAGCATATGGTATGGACCGGACAAGTGGAATGGGAGGGAGTGATTATGCAAAGGTATATTAATCTGAGTAATCTTCACATCCATAATAAGAACTTGAATTTTGGTTCCTTGTCCTTCATGAACCAACATTAACACTCCACGCTACCTGGTTTGGGTTTACAACTATGAGGGGGGTCACTATTTGTAGTTATCTTCATTTTCTTATTTTGGTCTAACGATTTCATGTTTTGTAGAGATTTCCATATGATTTACAAGGTGTTATTGTAGGTTCCACATCTTTAAATTTGTTTGAAATGCATCAAGAATGTAAGGAAGTCTTCTCTAGACTTGTCTTCCACTTTAGGTCAATATGCTACCTTCTTCTAAAAAAGAGTGCACCTATAGATGTTATTGGGTAGTTCTCCTTGCCAAATTAAGGGAGTTGTATATGTTCTATCTATTTTATATGTCATGGAAATTTTCTAATTATATAATCTTCTGATAAGGTATAAAATAAGCACTTCTTTATTATTTCTCCTTATTGCCCATTCTAACTCAGTCTAACCTGTAGGAGGCCATGGACAGGAAATATGGGAGTCTCAAAAGAATGGAAATGGTCTAAGAGTCTTATTTTAAAGTTATATGTATTTTTTTCATATATAATACCATAATCCATTCACCAAGGACCTAAAGAGAAGGTGAGATTGAAAAACAAAAGAGATGACTGAGTTTTGTTCCTTAGTCCCTAAACACACCAAACAAAGTTCCCAGGGGTCCTTTTTATTTTCATAAGATGAAGCTATATTTGGTTTTGATAAATCATATTATTAAAAATTTATATTCCCATACATGGGAAACCATGATGCAAATTTTGAGCTTGAGATGACAAGAGTCACGTAGGTTTGGAGACCTCCCAAAATGAATTAAAAACATTGAAAGAGGGCAGTAATGTCTACAAGATTTTGAAGGGAAGGTTGATACTTGCATCATATGAGGAAGTTATAAGCATGATAAATTAGGGTAAACAATTATAAACACATCAAAAATAAACTTCAAGCACTCATTACATGATAAAAGAGATAACTATATCAAGTGACCTCTTAGGCCTATCCCCTATCCATACATAGGGCAGAGTAGGTAGTGAATGTAATATTTTAATGACTGGCATAGAGAGTTTTTTTTAAGGAATACTAATAAGTAAATAGTATAAATTTTAATTATACAAGACTAAATTCAAGCTCAAAAAGCCCTAGACAAGGTGAAAATTGATCCAAATTTCCAAAGTAACCTACAGACCTAGAAATGAACACCTACAACCAAGGAAAATGGAAGATTAGCCCTAGTCAAGGTGAAAAGGGTCATTTGTGATAAAAATTAAGCATGTAAATGGTGAATTAGTGATACTATTATTCCAATAGCATAATTTAAAGTTTTTATACCTCTTTTTTGGGATTAGATACCTATCAAAGCAACTTATAAGCCTGTGAGCATTCATACACAGTCAAAGGTATTAAGGGTGTAAACTCAATTTGGATTAGGATGGTTTTCTAGCCCAAGTGGAGACTTTAATGAGGTTAAATGATGTAAAATGATGATAAGGAGATAAATAAATGTTTTTATGTACCTTTGAGGCTAAAAACTTACCTTGGAAACCTACAGACCTGTAGGTAGGTGTCTTAGTCCTAATGAGAGAGTGTAATCATAGTCACATTAATAGGTGAGTGAATTTGAATATTATGAATATTAAATGGATCAATTAAAACATATAACCTATATTTACATGAATCTAAATCAATCCTAATGTGTTATAAGGTACTATCTTAGTCTTAGCAGACAGGGACAAGGGTGAAAGGTGAAGGACTAGCCTAGTGCTAAGCATCGAGACTAAGCTGAGAGGGTTTAAAAAATTTAAGAGTGTTTAATTAATATAAAATGAAATTTATACCATTCATAAAACACTATTACATTCCAAAAATATATTTTCACCTATGCAAAACATGTTTTAGTCTATATAAGCAGGTTTGGAGGCCTTAAAACAAAGGAAAATAAGGGGTTCTCACTAACAAAGGGGTTAAATATTGTTCCCAAAGATCCATGATCTTGAAATAAAGATAAAAAATGTTTTAGTGGCATTTGAGAGTGGAAATTTCATGGAGTTATCAACTATAGGAAAATTTGAATAAAAACATGTAGGAAACATGGATTTTGACCCCTTTTTGACAAAATTGAGCTGGTTAGACCCATTAGACAAATAATATGAAAAAACCCTTCAGTAAGAGTGATAATCAAGACCTTTTTTATATTAAAAAATATTAAATTTTCTCATTAAAATATGCCTAATACCCTCTATATTGTCTCAGAGGTAGGTTAGTCCTTTCATACACAAGAATGGTAGTTTTTGGGGAAAGTGAAGAATGGAGGGATTTTACTAATTTTTATTAGTCAAGGAGTATTGGAAAGTTTGGGAACACATTAAGGAACATTAAAAACCATATTTTAGGTTTGGGATTTCAATAGGGTGGTCTAGACAAAGAGGTCTACAGGTAGGCCTAACAAAGAAACATAAAAATCTAGGCCCTGAGGCAAAATCACTTCAAGTCCTAGCTTTATCCAAATGTTCTAGTGAATTTAATGAATTATATGGGAATTAAAATTATGTGTTAAATATTTTATAAGGAATTTTAAGTGTAAATTGAGGGTCATATAGCTCAAAAATGCAAACTAGCTCATTGGCAAGGTGTAGGCCTTGTCCCAAACCAGGGGTGACTTCCATTTTTGGCCTTTGGTGATCTATTAAAGATGTTGGAGAGTGTTTTTGTGGTATATAAATAAATTTTAAAACTTTTTTTTGGAAAAATAACTCTATAGGAAGCCATTTTTGGCCTTAAGAGTGCTCAGACCCTCACGAGAAGCATAGAAATGACTCATAGGTCAACTTTGGACACTCATACCTCCCATCATATCTTGGATGGGAAACTGATACATTTGGATATGTTAGGGAATGTAATTGAAGATATATTAATGACATTTTTAATGGGTTTCAATGTCTGACCTTTATGAACAAAGGTTAAGAGTTTAGGCCACTCAAAACCCTTATAAAATGCTCACAAGAACTCGATTGGAGAAAGCTTGTTATTTGAGAATCTAAATGAAATTAAATGGACATGAAAACACATTTATTTTTTATATGACTCTTATATTATCCCACATATGTGATTTTTTTGTATGGAACTATACAGATCAGAGGAAAATAAGGCTTAGTTTGACCATTTTGAGTAGTGTGAAAGATATATGAGTATTTTAGGAGATGAAAAAAACTTTGGAAGGAAGATTTAAACTTTATATAACTCAAAAAATTAATCTAATCTCACATATCAGCCTATAATTCCATCAACCAGGCCCTCACTTTCAGCTAGTCTAGTGACCCAACTAGTGAACACTTGTGAAAAGTGGCGAAAAGTAATTAAGGAAGCCATTTAAAATTTTTTTATTTAAAATTATGATATGGAAACTTTTTAAAAGTTAAATTCCCTCTTTTTAATGGATAATTTTGGACAATTAGGAGTTTTTGAATGCCGGGTGTAGAAGTTGCATGGAAAAGAGCCATTTTAAAATTGCCAAAGATGATTTTGCATGTCCACAAGAATACGGATGGTTAGGGATCAACCTAATGCATGTGGTAAATTTTTTTTAACCCATATTTATTATACCAACCATAAAATATGACCATATATAGATAAAAGATATTTTTGGAAGGTGAATATTGAAGGCAATTTCCTATGCTAAAATTGTAGGTTTTGTGCCACTTTTCACCTTTATTATGAGTTTTTTTGGAAAATTTGACCTATATTACATGGAAAATATAATCCCGCACCCCTTCCACTTGAAATTTTAACTTATTTTCTCAAGGTGACACATATCCAAGTGACCCTTGCACTTCCTTTTCTTGCTTCTACTCTCAAAGCTATAGCTATGCATTCTCTTGGATCTTTTGAGTAGCCTCCATTGGTTGATGGGGAAAATATATCAAAATTTGTAATTTAATAAGTATTAAATAAAAATACAAGTGTTATTTCTACTCATATCCTATAACATTGAGTAATTACTTGAATCTTGTTGGTTTAGTCTACTGAAAAATTGTCTTTTCTAGCTTGTACTCTTGATGGTCTACCAATTTGTAGAAAGGAGATTATTTTATGTCTTTGATAGTATTATTTTGTAATTTTATAGATATCCTATAAGTGTTTCATGATTTTATCCCTCCTTGGAATCATTCATTCCCTTCCTAATAATCATATACCTTATTGAATCTAGCATATGAAATATTGATGTAGCAATAGATCCTAAGTTATGAGTCTTGTGTTTAAAACATCCTTATTTGTCTTTAAGTAGTGGTTTAAATCAAGTGAGATGAAATTATATATCGGTGCATCATCCTCTTTCTATTTTAGTTATTTTTCTTAATCCCTTTTCATCTTCAAGTTACTAAGTTAAAGAAAAAGCTTCAAAGAGTGCATCAAGGGGAGCTAACCCCTCATATAGAGATTAATTTCTCAATATTGTAACCAATATCAAGATAAATGTCTCCATGGTGCCACTTGGATGAGGATAATTAGGCATCTCCTCAAGGGTAGAAATCCAAGTGTCAATATTAAGATTTTCATGTTTACCTTGCATGATCCTGCCTAAGATCGGTACTTCAACCTTAAAAAGCACTAAATTAATTATTGGAATACATGTTAGAAAACTTTTTTTTCCAAATTTAGATAATTTAATAGTATTTTAATCATGTATCAACATTTCACCAATATTTAGAGGGATTCTAATGAGTCAATTTAAGCTTTCAATGCAAGGTTTCATAAGATGTACACTTGGATTAGCCCAACATATAGAACAGATGGGGAATTAACACTAGATATGTATAAAAATGACTTGGATCCAATCACTATAGTGTTCCTAAAAATATATGTTGTTGAAACCAATCTGGCCTTAGCATATGAATAATCTATCAATATTGATAGACAACTAAATCCTCAAGTACCAAGCACTTCCAATATCAATGCTAGTTTTATATCATTAAATCTATTGCCTCATGTTAATAGAAATGTTCATGCATTCAACTAGAATCAATTATATGCACTTCCTCTTTTGATGCAGTAAATGCCCAATGATATTGATGGTTATATGAATACTCAGGTACTCAAATGAATAGTCATCATCAAAACCAACATCTAATTTCTTCGAATAATTTAGTTATACAAGGTATTGATTTTACAAAAGTAGAACTATATTCTATACAAATAATGGTAAACAAATTGAAAAATGACTTATTGAGCATGTAGAGGAAAATGTGTCATGCTACTAGGCAAAATAACAACCAAAATTTTAGGTTTCAAATATATAATGGACCTTTCAATCAGTCTACAAATAAAATAAAATAGTAACAACCCAATAAGTTATCAAAAATCAACATAGTAAAAAATAATCTACCCAATTGATATAGGGTCCAAAATACATCACAATATGGTGAAATTGAATATGTGGAATTTTATGCATCATTTGAGATCTTCCAAAGGGAGATGATAAGGTAATATTTAATGAACAACCCACCTGAGTTTCACCCAGAAGATGTTTCCTCAAACACCGCTATGGTATTTGAAATGCATGAGTCCTCTTTCTTAAGAGAAGATGAAAATCAACTAGAGGATAATTTTGATGAAATACATGGATTCCATCAGTATCAAAAGGGTAATTACAATCTAAGAAAATAATATCCCTTTACACTGTCTATTCTTCTAGACAATACCACTATTCCATTAAATCCAAGGGGTGACAACAATCTGCCTCATCCAAAAGGGATTGAATAACCCCAGAATAAATAGGAATAAATAAAATATGGGTATAAATTTTTTGAAGACATGAAGAAGATTAAATCCAAAATCACTCTTCATGAATTAGCTCATATCACTGAACAAAAAGATTTCCTATGGAGGTCCACTATTGAAAAGTCAACTAAAAAAAAGAGGAGACTCATAACAATGTCATACATAAGATAAAACCATAATTTATTCCTTTATTATTGACTAACACATCATTTGGAAATAACATTCATAATTATTTAGTCGATTCTAGGGCATTGGCCATGGTGATGTCAACTTTTATTTTCCAAAAGCTTAGGTTGACTCCAATCCCATCAAAGAGAATGGTTTCAAAATTAGATAAGATAGTAGTGCCTATAGTAGGAGAACCAAATGATATATGCATCTAAGTAGCATATAATACATGAGTAAAAATAATAATTTACATACTTGTAGTGGATATCTTGGAAGGATATAGACTTATCCTCAACAAAGACTAGTCTAAAATGTTGATTGAGTTTGTAGACAAAAACTTTTCCCATATTTGGTTACCATGGAGTGTTCCAAATCAGATTTGAATTGATTGAGAGCTAATGATGAATCATAATAAAACTCTAAAAATTAATAAGCTATAAATATCCTAACCTTGGGATTTATACCTTTACCACAAAGCATGAGGTGAATGAACTAGAAGTCTAAGGACCTTCTCATCCATGGACTCTCTACTTTAACTATTCAAGATCCAAAAAAAATCATGTATTGGTGTTGAATTGGTATACGCACAAGGCAATAAATACCTATTATCATATATATTATAGTTCACTTACACCAATAATTGATCATACTATGAGGTACTAATTTTTGCATTAAATTTTGCTTTCAAAAATAACATCAAACAACTGCTAATCTATGGATATTCAAAACTAGTAGTCAACTAGGTCAAGAACAAACACTAGTAAAAGTTATCATACTTGAATATGTATGAACATAGAGATTTGGATTTAATTGATCCCTTTGAGGAATTTAATATAATATTTTTTCCTATATAATAAAATCAAGTTGATTCATTGACCACTTCAATTGCTAAATTAGCACCTCTACAAGAATCCAAGGTACTATATAGATTATCCATTAATATAGTACCTTATCTATATGTCCTTGACAACATGAAATTTTACCAAGTCTTTGATGATGAACATAAAATAATCTAGTTCTTCACTAACTTAGGATAATTTGAGTCTCAAATCATTAATAAAAAGTATATTATTTACCTATGCCAAAATGAATTAGGAGAAGGAGTCATTCAGTTGAAAGAAAACTACCTCCCTTTGGGAATGGTTTCCTTGAAAAGGATGTTTGATTTGGATCCTCAAGCATAGTAGCAAAGGAAACCCAACATAAATTAATATAAATTCAAAATGGATAATTTAAGAGATGAATATGATCTATACTATGTTAACATTGGTCTCAACTACACTCTATAAGAAAGGTAAAGGGTGAAGAATCTACTCACCCAATACAAAGATGTGTTTACATGTACATATGAAGACTTAAAGGTTTTTAACCCAAGATTCATCACCCATACAATCTTATTTAATTTAGACCACAAACCATTTATTCAAAGATAGATACCAATGAATCCTATCATAGAGCCTCTTATTTAGAAAAAAATGGAAAAGTTGTTGAGTTCATAAATAGTTTTCCCTATTAGACATTCTACTTGGGTGGCTGATTTAGTTCTAGTCAAGAAGAATAATGGGTAAATTATACCTTATGTTGATATTATAGACTTGGTTAAATTTTTTGAGAAAGATAATTATCCTTTACCTTTCTTGGACAAGGTCATCTTGATAGCGAGCATTTCATTAATGATGTCTTTTATGGAGGGATTTTTAGGATATAACCAAGTTTTAATTGATTTAGAGGATAGAATGAAGACCATATTTTCCATGAATTTGGGTACTTATATGTATAATAGGATGACATTTGGCCTAATTAATGTAGGTGTTTCACTCAAATTTTGCTATTATTCAGAAGAAGGTAATAAAACTAGAAATATGGGTTATGGTAGGAATACCTACTTATTTGTGTGCACATTAAACCAGAAGACTGTAAATAACTCTTGTTTGGATTAGGAGGATGACCTAAATAAGAAAGAGATTGAAAAAAGGTTTTGTGAGTTAGGTAGGAAGGTGGAATTCCTAGAAATCTAAATCTAATAAGTACATGACTTTCTTGGAGGCTATCAATCCACCTTTTAAGATAAATTAATGCTGATAAAAGAAGGTTGTATAATAAATATGAAATTACTTAATCAAATAGAATGAATACTTTTCTAAAATAAATGTGTTTAACAAAATAACATTAAAATAAATTCTAAAATATCAAAAGGCTAGTTCAAGTTAGGGTTAGGTTGTTATTTTTAGTCTTTATAGTGATAGAGGTCAAGAAAACAAGGTTTTGGTTAAGGTTATTGGGTGGTTAGGTGATTTCTAGTTTTCAGTCTGATAGTGACCATCAATGGTCAAGATAACCATTATTAATTTATTTTACCATCAATGATTAGACACTGACCATCAATGGTTAGATAACTGACCATCGGTGGTTACTATCGGTCTTGTCTGGGTCAAATAACTTAGTTGGGCAAGGTTGATTGTTTTGGTTTAAGGTGGGTTTTGGTTTGCTATTGATTATGAGATAGAGGGTGAGTCTCAGAGGTGGATGGTTCAAATTTTATTCTTTTAGATGATTTAAAAGAGGTTATGGGTGGAATTCTAAACTAAATAATTGAAACTTAAAACAAAGAACAATATACTTAGCTCATGATTTGATAGTTGATGGTTGATGGTTTGGAGAAGTTATAGAGCTTGTTGAATATGATTACTTATGAAGTGATATCTACATAAAAAGATGCTTGACCTAAAAAAAATCCTAAATACACAAACTCATGATAATAATTGTAGATGGATTTGACCTCTCAAGCCTCTTTCCCTTATAAGCACAAGTATGAGGTGAAATTGAAGGTGTAACAAGGCCTTCCAAATATAAATTATCCATGCAAGGTCTCACAACAATATTTAGATGAGTTATATTTATAAAATCTTGGTGGATGGTTTCATATTCAATGCTCAAGCAATAGATAGTTGGCTATCAGTGGTCAAGCTGTTAGACTACTAACCATCGACAATCACCTTGAACATTAATGGTCAGGGTCTATAACAAAAGGGTACTAATGGTTAAAGTCATTCATCTTAAACTAAGTACATATTAGTCTGGTTAGGCTCGATAGGTGTAGGTTGGCCCTAAAATGCTCTAGGGGTACTTCTAAGTCTACTTTGACATTTGGAAGTGTAGATGTGAAAATTTTTGGTGTCTGTATTTTGCCCTTTTTTGTTGTGGACCTTATGTGAATGAGTTGCAAATCAAAAGCAAAGTATAGGTCAAGGGTCTAGTTACCTTGAGAGTGGGAGGAGGTATTCCCACTCAAATTAGGATTTGGTGAAGTGAAGCTAAAGTGGGTATGGGTTTGATAAAAGGTAGATGGTGAGTCATGAGGTGGTGACATGAGATTAGGTATTTGAAATGCAAATTTTCACATAAAATGTGATAAAAAGGAGCGATAGGTAAGATCGTGCATAGACTAGGTTACCAATGTTTGTAAAAATAAGTGTCAGTGCTAAGGAAAATAAGTGACAAGTAAAAAACATGACCACATTTAGGAATAATTATTGGGAACACTCATAAATGCAAGTTTCTTAAATGAGGTATGTGATTCAGTGGGTATTCAAGGTAGGAAGTACTCCCAGTGAAAACACAAACTAGTTAAGTGTCGTGGGTATCTAAGGTAGGAAGTGCTCATAAAAAAACATAAGTGGGTCTTATCTTCATGAGGTGGCACAAAAAATTGATCAACATGGTAATGTTTTCATTGTAATCAAAAGACCAAGTAAAATTCATCATAAAAATGTGTGTTAGTTGGGATAAAATGGACCAATGATGAGGTGATGAGGTGGTTGGGATGAGCAGAGAAGGTAACTCCATGGGTGGGTGATGGTTAGTGGAGAAAGGTGATATCCATTGGTTAGTTTAGGTAATGGTACAAAAAAAAGTAAGGTTGGGTTGTGAATAAATGTGATCTCCAGTGGTTAGCTTGTGGAGAAAGGTAATCTCCAATGGTTGGTGGTGTTCAAATTTTTTGCCCAATTTGGGGTACCACCGAGTTTGGTAAAAAAGTGCCCCACTTCCTAGTAAAAAGGTGAAAAATGGGTAGTTAAGGACATTAATAAACATAAAAAATGAAGATATATATCTTGATAAGGCTACCATGAAAGTAGAAGGAGTAGGCTAAACGCTCTAATTGGAAAATACCATAACGACAAGATGGGTGGGTTTATGAACATAAGCCTCTTTCATGCATTGCATTGGTGTTAGTTCATTGGTTAAAAGAAGTGGTTTGATCACATAGTGTCAAGTAAGATCAAAATGCCTTGATTATAATGTATAAAGGGGATATGGATGGAAATTGAACCTTCTTATGAGACTAGCAAACCTCTTTTATAGGTTTACAAAGAGTCAATATAAATAAGTCTATGTCATATAAAGTGTAGACTGATCGATGTGAGAAGTATAATCATGAGAGTTAATTATATATTCCAAAATTATTTTGTTTTTGATTGTGGGTCTTTTACTTATTATAATTTTCTTGGAGGGTTAAGGAAGCTGATCGATGTGGGAAGCTTCCAAGAAATTTCTAGCTTTGATAAATGCTTTACTCAGTCATCCTTCAAGTGAGTGGTCTAAGTTTATGTACTTAGTTCAAATGCTTTTGATATTTGTCCTTCAAAGGAGTAGTCCACCTTATGTTTTGGAATTTTGAATAAGTTTTCAATAGCTATCCTTCAAGGGAGTAGTTTGTGAATGCTAAGAATGAACCATGATTTATTTTTGAATTTTGATATTGCTTTTACTTTTGTTTGATTTATCTTGACATAGAATTTATTAAACATTCTCAATGGGTTACCTTTATGAAGTTAAAACTAAGATCACAACAAGGTTAAATAGGTGAAAATAGGTTTAGGTAACAATGACCATGGGAACCTATCTCAAAGAGGGAAGGAAAGTACCATGAGAATCATGCCATGGGTAGAGCCACGGTATCCATGGTTCAATATTAGGCTATGAATATGATGGATAATCACATGATTTAGTTGTAGTTAGTTTCCCCTAAAAAGATGAAAATGAATGTGGTGTGAAATCAAGGGATGAGCTTAATAGACATAAGGTGACCAATAAATTGATTTAACAAAAGAACATGATGTGAATGCAAAATCATTTAGGGGTTTGAGTTTTTATATGCCCTAGATCCATGCTTGTTCTTTTTAGGATCTTACAAGTAAAATTGATTACTTTTGTATAAACAACTAAACATGGAATTAAACTAGAAGTAATAAGTAACTAGAAATCAGAAACAACAAAGAATAGGAGATACGAGAAACAATATAATCTGCATTAAACTCTTCCAGAAGGAAATACAATGAAGAAATCTCTTTCTCCCCACACCTCGAAGATGTAAAATAATTCTCCCTCAAGAGTTCTCTCTCTCTCTCTCTCTCAATTACAATCAACTCAACTACTGAGTTGTTATTCCCTTTTGACAATCAACTCAATTACTGAATTGATGTACATGCTATGAGGATCTAACCCTATTATATAGTATACTACAAGACTAGGGTTTCATGAGCCATGCATTCACCACCGTTAGATCCACCTCTAGATCAAAGGCTCAAATCTATTCATCTAAAATTAGAAAAGTTGTTCTCTTAAAATTATAAATGCTAAAACACACATAAGTTAGTGTCGATCTATAGATGACCGATGTCGGCCGACCCCTAACCGATGTCAGTTGGTTCTGACCGATGTAGTTGATGCCGGTCAACCCCTAATTGATGTCAGTTACTATGTGACCGATGCTGGTTACTGGTTAAGCCCAACAACCTCCACATTAGCTCATTGGTGAAGCTTTTAGCTCCACAACTCAACAATCTCCCACTTGGAGATAAATAGCTGCACCTATACCTTTATAGCAACATCCTCTAAACATCTCTGGCTTGTTTCTCCTTCTTCAAGTTCAATATTGAAGACCAACAAAAGTTGAATGAAGATTCAACTTCTCCTTTATTACCAACTTTATTAATATATCAGTAGGGTTCTTATATGTATGGATCTTTTCCAGCTTCAATTGTCCATCCTCCAATACCTGTCTAATGAAGTGGTACCTAAGCTGTATATGTTTGGTTCTTGAATGAAAGGTTGAATTCTTTGCCAAATGAATTCCACTTTGACTATTACTCTACAATCTACAACTCTCTTGCTCCTTTCCCAACTCTTCCATGAACTGAGTCATCCAAATCATTTCCTTGATAGCTTCTGTGACTACAATGTATTCTGCCTCTATAGTAGACAGGGCAACAACCTTCTACAACTTTGAAATCTAGCTAACCGCCATTCCACCAACAGTGAACACATATCCTGTGGTGCTTCTCCTGCCATCCAAGTCACCTGCCATATCCGAATCTACATACCCATGTAGAGAAGTGTTTGACCCTCCATAGCATAAATGTCTATAGTTGGTCCCTCTCAGATATCTGAGAATCCACTGAAATGCTTTCCAGTGTTCCTTTCCTGGATTGGCCATAAACTTGCTGACAACTCCCACTGCTTGGGCAATATCAGGTCTAGTACATACCATTGCATACATCAAGCTCCCAACTGTTGAAGCATATGGAACTCTACTCATGTACTCAACCTCATCATGTGATTTAAGACACTATTCTTTGATCAATTGGAAGTGTTTAGCCATAGGTGTGCTTATCAGTTTTGCATCTTGCATATTAAACCTCTCCAACACCTTATTCACATAATACTCTTGAGACAAAATCAAAATGTGGTTTTTCCTGTCTCTCTTAATACTCATGCCAAGGATTTTATTTACTGCTCCTAAATCCTTCATGGCAAAAGTGTGAGCTAATTTTACCTTAAGCTCAGTAATTTCCTGCATGTGTGAACCTGCAACAAGCATATCATCTACATAAAGTAATAAGATAATATAACTACCATTATCCAATCTATTAAAATAAACACAATGGTTAGATTAACATTTACTAAATCCATGCTTTGTCATAAACCTGTCAAACCTCAAATACCATTATCTTGGAGCTTGCTCAAGACCATATAAGCTTTTCTTCAACCTACACACAAGTTTCATAAGCTTTACTACCAACCTGGCCTTATGTCTCATTTGTCCATTCTCTCCTTCCTTTAACCTATAAACCTATTTGTTTTTTAGTGCTTTCTTTCCAGCTGGCAACTCAACCAAATCTTACATATGGTTCTCTTCCAAGGAATCAATTTCCTCATTCATGCCATGCTCCCAGTGTTTCTTGGATTCTACCTACATTCCCTCATCAAAACTTTTTGGTTCTCCACCATCAGTGAGCAACAAGTAGTATAAAGGAGGGGAATAACAAAATGGAGGTTTACTTACCCTTTTAGACCTCTTTATGGGCATTTGAGACTCATTTACAACTTGTTGTCCGCCCAAATTTCCTTCTGACAGTGACCGATCCTGGTCATCTCTGATCGATGTCAGTCTGCACCTGACTGATGTTGATTTCACTTGATCAATGTTAGTTTCCACATGACCAACGTCATTTTCTACCTGACCGACGTCAATTTCCACCTGACCGATGTCGGTCTCTGTGTTTTCTTGTGAGTGATGATTTTTACCCACGAGCTCATTTTGGATCATAACCTCTTCCAAATCAAGATTGCCCTGCTCAAAATTATTTAGCCTCTTGAGCTGATCACTATACATCACCTTCTCATTAAAAACTACATCATGGCTTCTAATAATTTTGTTAGTTTCTAAATTCCAAAATCAAAATCCAAAATCTCCAAAACCATAACCAATGAAGTGCACCGCATAGATTTAGCATCCAACTTCTTTCTATTTTCTTTATCAATGTGCACAAAAGCTTCAGAACCAAAAACTCTGAGAAATGAAAGATCTACCTTTTTACCTGTCCATGCCTCTTCTGGAATTCCACCATCCAGTGCAATAGAAGGTCCTCTATTAATTAGGTAAACCATAGTATCTACAGCTTCTACCCAAAACTATAAGGGCAAACCAACATGCAACCTCATACTCTATGCACACTCCATTATTGTTCTATTCATCCTTTCAGCAAATCCATTTTGTTGAGGTGTCCTTGGAACCATCCTTTCCTTGCATATTCCACTCATAGAATAGTAACTATTAAATTTATTGCTGCAGTACTCACCACCATTATCAGATCTAAGGCACTTCAATCTCAAACCTGTTTCATTCTCAATTAAAGCTTTCCATTTCTTAAATGTGTCAAAAACATCATATTTCCTCTTTATACAATAAACCCATACCTTTCTTGTAGCATCATCAATGAAAGAAACATAATACTGTGATCCTCCAATAAAAGCTACCTGAGCTGGTCCCCACATGTCTGTGTGAACAAGATCCAACTTGTGCTTCTTTTTTGTTGACCCAGTTTTGTGAAACCTCACTTTCTTCTATTTCCCAAAAATATAATGCTCACATAAATCTAGATCTATGCTTTTCAAATCTAAAAGCTTACCTTTTTACTTTAGAACATTCATTCCCTTCTCACTCATGTGACCAAGCCTACAGTGCCACAACTTTACATCTACATCTAAAGTAGATAAAATAGAAGGAGAATAATTAGTAATACAAGTAGATAGATAAAGTGTACCTACTCTCTTACCTCTTGATAATACAAGTGCACCCTTGGAAACTTTCCAAGATTTAGCTATGAGAGTTACTGTGCAACCCTCATCACCCAACTTTCCTACAAAAATTAGATTCCTCTTCAGGATGGGTACATGCATGACATCCTTCAACACCCATGTGTTGCCATTTTGCAATTTCATCTGCACTTTTCCTTTGCCAACAATTTGACAAGGCTCATCATCCCTTAAATAAACTTTTCCAAAATCTCCATGGACATAATCATTGAAAAATTCTCTATTTGGGGTTACATGGAAAGAGGCACTAGAATCTAAAACCCATGATTCTACTTTATTATCCAAATAAAATATAAGAGCATCTTGTGCAATAATACCTGCAACTTTTGCTTCTTTATTACCTTAATGCTGATTTTCTTTGTTATTCTTCAACCAACAATCTTTCTTTGCATGCCCTTTCTTTCCACAATTCCACCAAGTTATTCTTCTATTTATGGATTTGGATCTACTTCCCATCTTTGACCTTGATTTCCCTTGCTTGCCATTCTCTCTTTGCTTTCCCCTACTTTCATCACTTAAAGCATTACCTGATGTTTCCCCTATGCTTTTCTTGCAAATTTATTCATTCAAGATTACACTAACAACATCATCAACTTTCAAGATATTTGAAGCAGATGCAGTATTACTAACTGCCATTACCAAACTATGCCAACTTTTAGATAAAGAGCATAAGATTAAGAGAGCCTTAATTTCATCATCAAAAACTATTTTGACTGAATTTAACTGATTTACAATTGTATGGAAATCATTAAGATGACTAGATATAGATCCACCTTCCTGCATTTTCAAATTGAATAATTGCTTCATAAGATATACCTTATTCGAAGCTGAGGGTTTTTCATATAAATTTTCCAAAGTATCCATTAACTCTACCATTGTCTTTTCCTGTGATAAGTTGGAAATCACAAAAGATGCCAGGCTCAACCTTATAGATCCAAGAGCCTTTCTATCAAGAACATTCCATTCTTCATCTTCCATATCTGTGGGCTTACTTGAAACCCCACCCAACGGTAAATACATATCTTTCTGATACAGATAATCTTCAATCTGCATCTTGCATAATTGATAATTCTTGCCATTGAGTTTCTCCATTCTTAGTTTACTTTCTTCTACCATTGCTTTACTCCCACTCAATCAGAAACCCCTGTGAGTGAATTCTGTAATCAACAAACACTAACACACTCTGATACCACTTATTAGTGTATACACATAGCTCTGATACCACTTTTTAGGATCTTACAAGTACAATTGATTACTTTTATATAAGGAATTAAACATAGAATTAAACCAGAAGTAATAAGTAACTAAAAATCAAAAACAATAAAGAATAAGAGATACAAGAAATAATACAATCTGTATTAAACTCTTCTAGAAAGAAATACATTGAAAAAATCTCTTTCTCCCCACACCTCAAAGATGTACGGTAATTCTCCCTCAAGAGTTCTCTCTCTCTCAATTACAATCAATTCAACTATTGAGTTGTTATTCCCTTTTGACAATCAACTCAATTACTAAAGTAATGTACATGCTATGAGGATCTAACCCTATTATATAGTATACTACAAGACTAGGGTTTCATGAGCCATGCATTCACCATCGTTAGATCCACCTCTAGATCAAAGGCTCAAATCTATTCGTCCAAAATTAGAAAAGTTATTCTCCTAAATTTAGAAATGCTGGAATGCATAAAAGTCAGTGTTAGTTTATAGATGACCGATGTTGGCCAACCCCTAACCGATGTTGGTTGGTTCTAATCGATGCCTCTGATGCTGGTCGACCCCTAACCGATATCAGTTACTGTGTGACCAATGCCAGTTACTGGTTAAGCCCAACAACCTCCACATTAGCTCATTGGTGAAGCTTTTAGCTCCACAACTCAACATTTTTATATGCCCTAGATCCATTCTTGCTTAAATGGTTAATTTTAATTAGGAGATTCGATGTCCCCTAGTTAGTTTCCAACACTTGATGAGTCATGAAAAAAATTTGGATTGACAAAAAGGTAAGGTTAGTTAGGTGATAGTTTGGTGGAGAAGGGTAATATCTAATGGTTTGAGGGAGAAGGTGACTCTCAAATAGCTTAGGTATTGTCTAAATGGGTTTCTCTAATTTGGTATACCACTTGGTTCAAGATGGGTTAATGGAAAATGTACTCTCCAAAGGTTGGGGAGAAGGTGACACCCAAATAGGTTGGGTGGTGTCCAAATCGGTTGCCCCAATTTGGTATACCACTTGGTTTAGGATGGGTTGATGGAGAAAGTACTCTCCAAAGGTTGGGGAGAAGGTGACTTCAAAATAGGTTAGTGGAGAAGGGTAATATCCAATGTTTGGGTGATAGGGTGACTCCCAAATAGGTTGGGTGGAAGAGAAAGGTAGTCTCCAATAGTTTAGGGTTGGTTGGTTGATAGGTTGAGGCAAAAATGCCAAGGGTTAGTTTATTTAATTTTTAAGGTATGTTTTGGGTTGATAAATGGTAAAATCCATATGAAAGGAAATTTCCCCCAGTTTTCTCTTTCCATCGATGGTTGAAGATGGGAAAATGATCCCAAGGTGAGGTGTTATTTAATAAGAGAGTTTAGGAGGAGTGAAGATGAATTCATCTACCCCTTAAAATGGTGTGTTAGTTGTTAGTTGTTAGTTGTTAGTAGTTAGTAGGTCAAGTTTATGGGGGTGGTTTAGGTGGGATATTTTTCATGATGTTATGGTGATGGAAACATTATTGGGTCAGATTTAGGTAGGTTTGAGGTCCAAAAATGATGTTGGGAACATCATCTTAAAATAGAGGTAGGGTGGACAAGAGTATCAAATTATCCTAATGAGGGAGATTAAGTGAGGTGTGGGTAGCTTGGATAAAAGGGTAGCCAAGATTCAATAAATCTTGAATGGGGGGTTGATGTTGATTTATGTTGATAGATAAATTGCTTATGGTTGGATTAAAAGTTGGGTTAATCATGGTTGATTGATTTGGTTTAGAGGTTGGTTTGATTGGTTGAGGGAGGTAGGATGGGTGGTTGATCTAGATTATTGGTTGGGTTTTCTTGTGTATTTAGTTTGTTTGGTAAGGTAAGGCGATAAATATTTGACCCCATTCAAAAGGTAAGTGAACCAAAGACAATGTCATTAGGTAGATGAAAACTAGTAGATTAAAGAGGAATTGAATTGGTTTGATTTTAGTTGAGATTGGGTTGGATTTAGTTATAGGTGAGGTGTTTTGATCTTGGGTTTGATCCATTAAAAGGGGAAGTGGAAGAGGTGGGTTGGTTTCCTTAATGATTTTAAAGGAAAGTTGAGAAGGATCTTCTTGGTCAATAAATGGGTGGTTTAAGGTTGATTCTTCCTTAGTGATGATTTGAAAAGGGTGCACTTGGATAATAAGTAGACTAGTTAGGGTCTTAATTATGATTTCCCTAGTTATAGATGCAATAAAGACCAAATCTAATGAAGGGACCCTATTGTGTTGAGGGCTTTAGTCCTGGGCTTGCACAATAATGGGTGCAGAAAGAGTTTTAATGATTGATTGCTTGAATACATTCAAGGCTAGATTGGTGGCAACATGGAGAATATCCTTTGGAACCTCCTTTTGATTGATAAGGTTTTGTAGGATCATAATAAAAGACCCACATCTATCTACCACATGCCCATTTGTGCGATAATATGTACAAAACTCATTCTCTATGAACCAAATGGGTTTTGGAAGAGAAACATTGATGGGTTTGATTTGAGGGAGTCTAATGATATAATCCCTTAGAAGTTTTTCAAGGATCAGGGTATATGATTCCCCTAGTGGGGTATATTGCCTAGGAAGAGGGTGAACCAATGACTCTTGGGGTTGCGAGCTAATTGGTTAGTTTGGTTAGGTTGGCTGGTTGAATAAGTTTGGTTGATTTAATAAGTTTGAGTGATTTGATGGGTTGGGTATGCTTGATAATATTGGTAGGTTAGAAAAATTTCATCGATATTTATTAGTTTGATTTGGTGAAGTTGGTTGGTTTAATAAGATTGGTAGGTTTGAAAAGTTTAGTTGGTTGGATAAGGTAGATAAGGTAGGTTTGTTTGAGAGGTTAGGAAATGTTGAGGTATTTGATAGATTTGACATGGTTGATATGGTGGGTAGGCTTGATATGGTTGGGTGGTTTAAATATTTTGGTTGGTTCAATATGGTAGGTTGATAGTTATGGGTTGGATTTGATGGGTTGATAAGGTGGATAAGGTTGGGAAGGTGGCTAAAGTAGGTTAGATTGATAGGTTTGATAACATCAGTAAGGGTGATAAGATTGATTGGTTAGAAAATTTTGTTTGATAGTTGTTGGTTGGATGATTATTGGTCTAATTTGATGAGGTTGATAAAGTAGGTTGATAGTGGTTGGTTTGATAGTGGTTGGGTTGATAATTATTGGTGGTATGACCAGCGGGATAGACTAAGTCTTGGTTTTGAGATAAAGAAGGTTGACACAAAGGGGGTATAGATGATTGATATGATGGCTAAGGTAGGTAATCAAAAGTTTTATAAGGTTGAGGTAATTGATATGATGGTAGGGATGGGTAAACTAATGATTGGTGAGGTTGAGATAGTTGAGGTGGCTTATGACAAAGGTTAAAATGTTATTGGTTTGTTGAGATGATGATCAAGTGGTTGTTGAAAAGTTTTTAATTAGTTGTAGTTGAGGTTGAATTGATTTTAATCAAGGTTAGGTTAGTTTTAGGTGATATTGGGTTGATGGTAGGCAAGGTTGGGTTGGTTGCAGGTAAGGTTAGGGGGTATAAGTGGCTCTTGATATGAGGTAACATTTCAAGGAAAGAGGGTTATCTTCTAGGAGTCTAATAAATTTAAGATCTCTTAGAGAAACTACATAAGGGCTCTCCATTAAAAAAGTCAATGAAGATGGAGTGGGTGAAGGTAAGATGATATAATATTACCAAAAAGATCAAAATTCCTCACAACTCAAACAAAGAGAAAGCAAAAAAATGATCAAACAAATCAAACATGCACTAGGGTAAGTTAAATCTTGTGGTTAATTTTAATCTTGATTTTGGCTTATGCCTAAGTTACAAGAAAGTGTGATTAAATTTGGCTTGTAGATCAAGTGCTTTAAAAGCAATCTATGATTGGTTTTAAGTTGTTCAGGTGCTCAAAAGAATCTCTATTGGAATCAATATGTGGATTGGTATTGGGGCCTACCCCCTCACGTCACATACTACAACGATAAGGGTGTCAGGTGCTTAGACAATATATATTGATATCTAGAGTTTATACTCAATTAGAGAGTTGAATTGGTTCTCCCCTTGGTAGTGACCTCCAAGTAAGATTGCCAAGAAAGGGTAAAGTGACCCCTAGGTGATGAAATCCTAGTAAAGCCTTGTCTCAAGTTTTTTTTATGTTTGATTGATGAAAGTGATTTGGTTTAGTGTGTGTAATAAATTTGATTCTATAATAATATTAATTTGTTTTAATTTAAAATGAGCTAAAATTAGAAGCAAGCAATGGATGTACTTGATTTTAAGCCTAAAATAAGTTTTAGTCTTAATTATGAGCACAGATAGAGAGAAGAGCATACAAATTCAAATAAAAGTGTGAGTAAAGACTCAAGGTCCCATTAGGCATGCCATAATGTTTCACTCAAATTTTGCTATTATTCAGAAGAAGGCAGTAAGACTAGAAATATGGGTTGTGGTAGTAATACCTATTGTTTGTGTGCACATTGAATTAGAACACTGTGAACAACTCCTCTTTGGCTTGGGAGGATGAACTACATAAGAAGATACTAAAGAAAAGGTGTGTTAGGTAGGAATGTGGATTTCTTAGCAAAATAGATCTAAGAAGTACATGACTTCCTTGGAGGCCATCAATCCACATTTTAAGACAAATTAATGATGATAAATGAAGGTTTTATAACAGATATGAAAGTACTTAATTAACTGGAATGAATACTTTTACAAAAAAAATGTGTTTAACAAAATAACATTAAGATAAATGCTAAACTTTCAAAAGGTTGGTTCAGGTTAAAGTCATGTTGTTGTTTATGGTATGTATAGTGATAGAGGTTAAGAAAATAAGGTTTTGGTTGAGGTTATTGGGTGGTTAATTACTTGCTAGTTTTTGGTCTAACAATGAACATTGGTGCTCAAGCTAATCATCTGTGGTTGAGATGACCATCAATGGTCAGACACTGACCATCAATGATTAGACAACTAACCATTGATAGTTACTATTGGTCTAGTCTGGGTCAAATAGCGTACTTGGGCAAGGTTGATTGATTTGGTTCAAGGTGGGCTTTGGTTGGCTATTGGTTGTGAGATAGAGGGTGAGTCTCAGAGGTGGCTCGTTTAAGGTTTATTCATTTAGATTATTGAAAAGAGGTTATGGGTGGAATTCTAAACTAAATAATTGAAACTTAAAATAAAGAATAATATACTTAGCTCATGATTTGATATTTGATGGTTGATGGCTTGGAGAAGTTCTAAAGCTTGTTGAAGATGATTATTGATGAAGAGATACCTACATAATAAGATACTTGAACTATAAAAGAAACACTTGAATACATGAGTTCCTTATAATAATTGCAGATGGATTTGACCTCCTAGGCCTCTTTTCTTATAGGCATAAGAAAGAAGTGAAAGTGAAGGTATAAATAGGACACCCAAATATAAATTTTCCATGAAAAGGATCACAACAAGATTTATATGAGTTATATTTAGAAAATATTGGTGGATGGTTGCATGTTTAATGTTTAGGTGGTGGATAGCTGATCATCAGTGATCGAGCTATTAGACCACTAACCATTGACAATCACCTTGACCATCGATAATCTGGGTCCATAGGAAAAAGGGTCCTGATGGTCAAGGTCATTCAACTTGGTGAATTAGAGTTCATATTGGTCTGGTTAGGCCCAATAGGTGTAGGTTGGACCTAAAAGGGTCTAGGGGTACTTCTAGGGCTACTTTGACATTTGGAAGTGTAAGTGTGCAAATTTTTGGGTCTATAGTAGGTGTCACCTTTTAGTGAGACATCGATCATGCATTTTAAGGGTTAATAGTTAAATAAATAATCATCTACATGGACAACTTCATATTTTTCTCAAAAGTCAAGACTGGTCACTAGGTCACCTACATGCAATATTTGAAATATGTTTAAGGTTTGTCATCTCACTAAAACCCAAGAAGAGCATATTTAGTGTCACAAAATGCAAGATATTGGGTCACAACACCAAATATTGAATTAAAATTTACCTAGATAAAATTTAGGAGATATAAAAAATTACATTCCTAAATATAAATTTTGTGAGAAATTTTATCTCAAGATTTGTAGAAATTGTTAGAATTATAAATGCAATGCTCAATAAATATGGTAAAGTGGAATGGATTATATAGGCCCAAAAGTCTTTTCAAGACATTAAATATGTAATATCTAAATCCCCTGTACTGATAAGTCCAAACTTGACTAAAGATTTCTTCTTGTATTAATTCACTTCAAAACATACCATTACCACCGTGCTCACCTAGAAGAAAGATGAAATTGATCACCATCTTAAATTAATGAGCACAAAATAGAAGGAGTAATAACTCATGTATTCTATAATAGATAAATAAAACTTTTCCCTTGTCAAAGTAATAAAAAAATTGCCATTACATCCTGAGGAGCAAGACCATCACCATTGTTTTGGATCCTATTGTCAAGCTCACTTTGGGGCAAAATGAATTGGGAGAATGCAAAGGAAAATGGATGGAAAAAATATAGGAGTTTGACATAGAAATTAAGACTACCAAGATTGTTAGAGGTCAAGGCATCATTAAGCTCATGATTGAGGCTAACCTATACATGACCATTTAAGAGGTTTTTAAAAACTAAATATCTAAAGGAGACTGGTACACTACAATTATTCAATACTTACTCATAATTACTTATTCTCCAAAAATCAAAAGAGAATAGAGGAGATATTTGACGATCAATTATTATTATTATTATTACTATATGATCAAAAAATGGATTATCTATATAATGAATTATGAAGGCATCTACCTAAGATGTGTATCATGAGAAGAAGCTCAAGAAATTATAGAAAAAATTCACCAAAAGATAGATAGTGGCCATCCTTATAGAAACATCATGACCCATAAAATCCTTAAGATGGGTTATTACTAGCCAATAGTCTTCAAAGATACACATATTCATGTAATAACATTCCATTAATGCCAATTCCTAGCTAAAAGAGAGGTCCATGTAGTAATGCATTAAAAATATGTTATTGAAGGAAGACCATTTTCTCAATGGGGATTAGACTTCATTGGGGTCATTAACCCTTATTATTTAGTTGGACACAAGTTTTTACTCATTGTTACAAGACATTTCACATGATGGACCAAATTAGTAACTATAAAACATTAAAGAACACAAGACACAATCAAAATTATATAGGAAAATATCACAACTAGATTTTGTAGCCCCATTTCTCTAGTTTGTGACAACAAGCCAACATTTGAATCAATTGAATTAAATTTAATGGGACCTTGATAATTGGATGACCATTACATCATCATCTAAACATTATCCACAAGGAAATGGATTGGTTGAATGAAAAAACAAAAACCTCATTGATTCCATTAAGATGTTAGCAGTAGACAAACCTAGAGATTGGCATACTTTATTGAAGTATAAACTATGGGCTGATGAAAAATGATACAATTAGGCCCTTAAAGCCTCATCTTACTTGTTGGTTTATGGATGATAACTAGTTTTCCCAATCATGCTTAAATTTCCAACTTATCAATTTATGTAAGAATTGTTTGTATAGACCTTTATCTTACACGTTTTGTCTACATAGTTCATGATGCTTGATTAGGGTCTTAGAGCCATTTGGGTCATTTGGAAAGATTAATCACACATTAAATATAATGTGAGGTTTCATTCTCTCTCCCACCTATATATGTACCTCTCTCACTTTGTATTCAATATCTAGAGTTAATGAATATATTGGATTTCTCCATTTTGATCTGTCTCACGCAATTAACTTTTGTGATTTCAATTCGCTACAACTCTTTGGTGGTGTACACTCAATTCTTGTCTCATGTAACCATTTTACCGTTGCATTCACCTTATTAGGACTAGGTTAAAAATTTAATATGGTATCAAAGCCACCCATGGTAAACATTTATCTTGTTATTTTTTGCTAATCTTTCTATGAGATCTTAAGATTTGTTGCATAAGCAAGATCATATATGTATATTATTTTGCATTAAGATATGTCCATTCCCTTTATAATATATTTACATGATATATAATGTTGGTATATGGAATCTCTTTGGAGAACTAATTTAATTTCAATTTTATCAAATTAACTATGGCTTGGAAGAATGCATTTTTGTCTTGAGGAAATAAGTTTTCCGTCACATTGTCTTTTTTGTTGCTTCCGAGTTCAAATCTAATTTTGCATTGTCATGCCTTGTTTACCATCTACCCATTTAAATTATTACTTCTCTCAAACCATAAGAAACCTCACTAAATTTTTTATAGTTTTGTTTCACCTTGGTCTTAACTTTATCTATCTTTTTTAAGTTTTTAATTTTGTTAAGAAATGCAAAATTTATGATGTTTTTAGTAACTAATAATCAAAACAAAATCAAATCTTATAAGCTGGAGATTATTGCTAAAAGTTTCTTTCAAAACAAGATAAGTCTATTTAATTTTGACTTAATGTTTTTAGCATGTTAAATTATTTTTTTAATATCTTGATTTAAAGCAAGGGCAAATAGTTACTTTTATTTTAATGCAAAAGTAATGCATAAGAATATTGGCTAAGTTTAGCATTGTTAGTGGATATATTTTATTATTTTTTATAAAATAATATTTTGTGGACAATATTTAAAAAGAAAATATTATTAATTTTTTCACTTTATCACATTGTATTTGATTCATTGAATGCATTATTGGCTGATTTTGATGTCCTCTTTTATGTGAATTTGTTTTCTTTTCTATCACATGTAATGATTTTTCTAGATGCAATATCAACTGAGTCTAATGTTTTTTGAGCATGCATTTGTAAAAATTTGGGGGGTTCACCATTTCATAGTTTATGGGAGTGTACTATGACATTTTGGTCCCTCATTACATTCTACTTGTACTTTCAAATCTACAATAACTTTAACTTACACTACTACTACATCTCATTTCTGCACTAATGGGTTCAAGTTCAATCAACCCAATAACTCCCTTTAGCTATCATGAATGGAAAATCAAGATGACAATAATTATAAGGAGTAATGGTTTTTATAGGATAACCATGGGTAATGAAACTAAACCTATCATAGATGCAGAGATAGTTAAGTGGTATAACCTTAGTAATGAAGCCTATGGACTATTATGTCTTTCTATAACACCTGATATTTTATTTCACTTAAAGCCTATCAAATCTCTTCATGATGTATGGAAAATTTAGGGTAAATTATTTGGGGAGAAAGATGTGATGAGGGTCATGAGATTGAGAATGAACTCATTAGCCTAAGTCCTAATAAATTTGACACCCTTTAGTATTTCTTCACCAAGTTCAAGTCCTTGAGATTACAATTGAAATAATGTGGGATAAATAAATAATATGACCAATTTGTTCTTTTTATACTATCTAAACTAGGTCCTGACTATTCAGTCTTTATCTATACTTTTCATGCCACTAAAAGTGCTTTAGGCACTACATGAAAGATGCCCTCTTTAGATGCTCTCATTGTTGACTTAACTAGGTAAAAATATAAGTTGATCTAGATGGGCACATTAAAGTCCAAAAAACATCAAGATCTAATTGTTAGGAATGCAAATACTTCCAACAAAGAGAAGAAGAAGAATATGGATCAAGATAAGGAGAAAGAACCCACCTCTTTTAAAACCAACACTGAAGCCTCCTCTTCCGATGGCAAACCTAATAAAGAGAAGTTTAAGTGTGCTTACTATAGTAAAAATGTGCATTATGAAATTAAATTCATGAAGAAGCAAATATATCACCTAACTCATCTCCTAGAGAAGAACAACATAGGTGTTCTTGAGTCCATTAAGTAGAATTGATCTACCCAATATTATACTAAGGCGAAGGGCCAGGGGAAAGAGAAATAAAAGGGTAAGTATCTTGTAACAATTGTAGACTAAACATATTCATGGGTCATTAACTCAAGTTATTATCACCATATGGGCACTTTGCTAGTTGATTTTTCTTCTTTAGAGTCTTTTAGCATGCCTTTTATAAGTTTGGGTGATGAAACTTCTATACTTGTTGTAGGGAAAGGGTCCATTGAAATGGAATGAGGAACATTCAATAATTTTCTAAGTGTCCCTTTACTTTCAACTAATCTCCTATCAGTGTATCAAATCACTTATATCAGTAAAGGTATAATGATTGATTTTTTACCAGATTCAGTTATCATCAGTGAGTTGCATAGTGATACTATAGTCGTAGTGGGTAGGGTAGATTACCAAGATAGGTTATACACCTTCTCACATTTTTCACCTAATTTTTCTTTGACAACATTGATAACTCATTCAAATGGAGTTATCAAATTATGGCATGAGTAGTTTGGCCACCTTCACTACCTCTACCTTGAATAACTTATCAAAAATGACATGGTCATAAGCTTGACTTGATTCTAATTCTCTAAGGGAGTTTATGAGGGGTGATGTCTTAGAAAGCATCTCAAAGAAAAATTTGACAAAGGAAAAGCTTGGATGGATTCATAATAATTAAATTTAGTACATAGTAATGTATTAGGGCCTTTTCCTAGTCTATCTTTTACAAGGACTAAGTACATTCTCACTTTCATTGATGATTTCTTGAGATATACATGGGTCTGATTTCTTAAGCAAAAGTTTGAAATGTTTGAATATTTTCAAGACTTCAAGGTAATTATTGAGAAATAATCTGAGAAATCCATCAAGGTTCTTTGAACTGATAATGGAGGTGAATATGTTAGTGATAGATTTGAGAAAATTTTCACCATAGAAGGGATTGATTTGAAATAAATAGTTACTTACAGTCCTTTAAAAAATGGAGTTGTAGAATTTGTGAATAAGTCCTTGAAAGAGATGGCTAGTTGTATGATTCACTCTAAGTCCATAGCACCTAAGTATTGGGTTGAAGCCATTAATTGTGCTTGTTATATTCAAAATAGGGTTCCTCATAAAGATTTGAAATGCATAACACCCTTTGAAGTTTGGCATGGAAGGAAACCTAATGTTGAACACCTTAGGGTTTTTAAATTTCCAACTATGGCATGTATATTGAAGAAGATACATAAAGATATGGAACCTCAGTCTAATATTTGCATCTTCATAGGTTATCCAGATGGTGTTAAGGGGTATCACCTTATACATCCAAACACACATGAGTTATTCATATAAATAAGTGTTTACTTTTAAGAGAGTCTCATAGAATAAACACTTGAAACTTATTATCTTTCATTAGATTCACTTAGAATTGATGATTCTTATTCTAACTCAGATCCTCTAGAGTAGGTCCATGAGATAAGGTCTTCTTATTCTAGTTATGATAGTAAGGGTAGTGATGGGGAGTATTATACATCCACCTCTAATCATGTTTCATAAGATGAGAAGTCAAAAACTAACTCACCCACATCCAAGCCTATTTGGGCCAAGTAAACACTTCAAAGTGAAGGCACTTGGGAAGGAGATCCAGTAGATGATATACATACTCGATCATATTATCAGAGTGGTCCACATGATTTATTTTATTTAGTTTTATATCCATATACATTATGAGAGGATTTAAGCATACCTAAGTTAGATAGTTATATGCATGAATAATATTCTTCCTTGATCAAAAATCAATCTTGGTATTTGACTTCACTTCTTAAGGAAAGGAATATGGTTCTTTGTATGTGGATATATCAGACCAAGTTTTCATTATATGGGTTGGTTGATAAGTATAAGGCATAATTGGTTGCCAATAATTTTTTATACATAATCAAAATTGACTACTTAGAGACCTTTGCACCTATTATAAATATGGATTCAATTTGACTCACACTATATATAGTTGCAATGCATGGTTGAGATGTGCACTAGATGGATGTGAAGAGTTCCTTTTTGATGGAGACCTTGAGGAATATATCTATATGGAACATCCACCTAGCTTTTTTAGGATGCATCCTCAATTTGTAGACTTAGGAAAAATATCTATGGCCTCAAATAGGCCTTTCAAGCTTGGTACACCAAGAAGGATTCCTTCTTCCTTAATTCAAGTTTCATCAAGTGTCATATAGACCCTAATGTATATTTTTTGTGATAGGATGATTCTTTATTGATAATAGTTCTTTATGTTGATTATATTTTGATCATTGATTATTATTCATTAGTTATTATAATGGTGAAGATAGCTCTATACGATATATTTTACATGACTAACTTGGGTCTTCTACATTACTTCCTTGGCATCAAGATTTTCTAGTCTGATTTAAGTATTTCACTTTCACAACCCAAGTATGCTCTCAATATTTTATCTTAGTTTCACATGGTTGATTGTAATCCATCTTTGATTCCCTTTCTATTAGGAGTCAAACTTGGGGCTGATTGTTATACACCTTTGGTTGCTACCACTTGATATTGATAGCTTGTTGGTAGCCTTATTTATCTGACTCATACCAGGCTCAATATTTCATATGTAATGGGGCTTGTCTCCATATTCATGTAGGAATTCCATGAGCTACATTGGAAAGTAGCTAAGAAGATCTTGAACTACATTCATGGCTCTTATATATTTGGGATTCATTATAAATTTGGCATAGAGATTGACTTGGTTAGTTTTATAGATTGAGATTGGGCTGGTAATACTTATAATCATAATTCCACTTTAGGTTATATATTTTATTTAAGTTTTGGTCCCATTAATTGGTTTATAAATAATCAAAATGCTATTGTTATATCATCCACAAAGGTAGAGTAAAGAGGAGCTCTTAACACAACTAGTAAGGTTATTTGGCTTCAAGGGATTCTATCTGAGTTTGGCATTCCTTTCAAGTAGCCCACCATCATCTATTATGACAACCAGAGTACCATAAAAATATGCAAGAATCTAATTGAACACCATCAAACCAAACACATTGAGATTCACATGCATTATACCTGGGAGCTTATTCATCGTTGGTCATTGAATTGATATTTTTTTAGTCTTCAAAGTAGGTTTCAAATATCTTTACCAAACCCTTCACTAAGAGCAAGTTTAATCATCTATGAGTTATTCTTGGGGTGTAGTCTACATCACCAGTAACATCATATTTAGGGGGGGCTTCTAGCATCTTCACTTCATCTATATCTCTCTTTTTGGAGGTATTTTTCCTATGGGTTTTATCCCTTTCAATACTTTATGAGAGATTGATATGTACTTGGGTACTTCATCAGGCCTCATTACTGAGACCCAATTATCCATCCCACC
The DNA here is from genome assembly GCA_037957365.1 of Torreya grandis. Lineage (NCBI taxonomy): Eukaryota > Viridiplantae > Streptophyta > Pinopsida > Cupressales > Taxaceae > Torreya > Torreya grandis. Next base: position 330,310 of record JARHVA010009093.1, on the reverse strand, counting down.
TAAGCTATGCTTAAAGGGGGTTTGGTTTCTAATTTTATCCTATGGGTTTTGTCTACATAGTTAATTATGTTTTCTTAGGGTCTTAGAGTCCATTTGGAAAGATTAGTCCCACATTCACTAAAATGTGGGGTTTCACTCTCTCTCCCACTTGTATATGTATCTCTCTCCCTTTGTATTCAACATCCAAATTTAATGAATATTTTTACATTATCCATTTTGATTTGTCTCATATAATTCTCTTTTGTGATTTCAATTTGCTACATCTCTTTGGTGGTGTACACTCACTTCTTATCTCATGTGACCATTCAACCTTCACATTTGCCTTATCTAGATTGGGATAAAACTATAATAAGAATACATGGAACCAAGTGATAAGGTGGAATCTCGATTACTAGATATAATAGATATGGAAAACTTGAGGACTAAGGACTTAAAAAATTTTAGTAAACATTAGAACATAGTCAAAAGGTGGTTTGCTATAATATAAAAATTCAAAGCATTCAAAATATCTAACCTAGTGATTTTATGGGATAAAACCCATTAAAATAAAGGACATCATGGTAAGTTTACCCATTGTGGATTGGACCTCTTCAAATTATAGAGATCTTGGGAAACAATGCTTTCTATTTGAGGGACCTCCAAGGCAAGAAGATGCCATATCTAGTCAAGGGATACTTTTTGAAGCATTAATTCATGGTTGTACCATATGTGGATGTTAATAAGTAATAATAGGTTTTATGATAAGAGTAGGAGTAGAATAAATTTAGCACTTTCATAGTTGTGTTCCCTACTTCCCAGGTTAATGTTTCCAATTTTCATCATTTCATTTCCTTAATTTAGTTCCATAATTTCTATATTATATATATTTTTTGTTTCATGGAAATCTAATTAACTTCCCTTAGTATGATAAAACAAGTATCCAACCCATTGGACTTCCTATAACATGTCTATAATTTAAAATATCGTCATATGGTAAAGTACAGAACTAAAGGTATATAAATTTGTTTACTTGTAGGATTTATACCCTTGTGTTTAAGATCTTCAAAATTTAGGTATGCAACAAGTAAATTGATCATGACTAGGCTACCATGAAATGATTCAATCAAAAATATAATGGTTACTCTCGTTAATGCATTTAAGTTTAGAATTTTTTCTCATTTTCACTAGATCAAATTCACCTCTCATATTAGTAATTATTTAATTAAATAACCATTTACATGGATGTATCTAATAGGGAAAATCTATTAAAATAATTATGCTTTCATATATACGATCTCACTATGGTTTTTGTTCTCCCTCTTCTAAAAATATTCTATAAAAATAAATAATGAAATAAGGATCAATGCATCTAGAAAGAGAGTGATCTAACAAACATATATAAAAATAAAAAGGTGATCATAAGCTCAACTGATGAAATAAGATCAAATTATCATGCATCATGCATGAATACAAGTGGAAAGATAAGGAACCAAAGGTACGTCTATTAGGGTTATGGACATATGTTTGGTAGTAGAACAATGCCAAAGCATACCTAGTTTTTAAATATGTTTTCTCATAATCCATAGTGAAACCTACAGTTATCCTAAGTCTTTGCTAAAATCCTCACAATAAGGGTAAAATTAAATCACTTATTCACACAAATACAATGTATGAGCAAGCCAAGTATGTTGTATGTGGTTGTTATCAGTCTATTTTATGTATATTATTCAATTATTATTTGGTGGAATTGTTCATGTTTGATCTATATTTGCTAACCAGAGTTTATGGGTTCTCAAATACTTGATAGTATTTCCCTTATAAGACACCATTTGTAATAAATATTTATGTGTTGCACCTAACTTTTCTATTCAAATAATGTATAAACACGTCCTATTTATTTAGACTAACAGGTTAATACCCTTCATAAGTTATGTATATGCACATGTTTTGATAGATGCACAAATTATAAAGTCCCATGCTTTGTGGAATTTGGTCTTAAAAATTTTTGTTTGGAAGCCTATCTTTGACAATTTGTAGCATTTTGCACTTATATTAACCTTGGCATGAAGTTACTATTTGGAGTTTTGTTTGTAGGTCTTGTTCAGAGATTTTTTTTGCATAGTAGTCCTTAAAATATTTATTCACCATTTATTAAAGTATTCATCAATTTTTTCTTCAAGACATGGGATTTTGGAAGTGTTGTACTTTGGCATTATAGTCTTTGAAAAAAATGTTTGGAGAAATTGGTTTGGTGAAATTGTTAGTAACTTTGTTTTAGCAAAAATTTTTGAAACTTTTATTTGGTGAAAGTGTTTGGAACTTTCATTTAGAGAAAATGTTTAGGATTTTACTTTTTCATCATTTGGTATTTGGATAAATTGTTCAGAGAAAAATATGGAGAAATTGGACTTCGGTGAAATTGTTCAAAATTTTTGTTTTTGGCTCATTTTGGTCTTCAAATTTTTTTTTGAGAGTTTTATTTGAGAGATTTGTTCACATCACCAACACTATTTTAACACAATATCCTAACTTTCAACTACAAATATCCCCCATGGCATAGAAAACCAAAGATAAATAAGCTTTGAAATCACACTTGGAAAAAGGCATTGATGTGACACTATTGTTAAGCATCAATAGTGCTTATGTGGCATACCCACCAAATAAAGTGGCAAAGTTTGAAATGAACAAGCAAAGAAAAGTTATAGGTGTTGGACATTAATGGTACATGAACTAGAATTTAATGTCAAATCTATATAATTAATTTTGAAGTAAATAGTGTGTTCATTGATTACAAACTAACTACTAATTCACTTGCATCCTTGCCAACAAGCCCTAATACCTACATTTTGATTATATAGTGCATCCATAATAGCCAATATACTAAATTAAAAACAAAAAACTTGTCAACATAGTTAATTAAAAATGGCATTCTCATCAAAGACATTTTTAGGAGTGATACCCCTATATAGATTCTATGTTAAGGATTCAAAAATTACAAGGACACCATCTGTACCCATCAATATTCAACAATGACTAGCTCAATTATTAAACATTATGGTAAGTGATTCACTAGGTTGACACACACATTCACAAGGATAATTTTAATCCATCTCAATGATAATTAGCTATAGACCTCCTCCCCTTTAAAATATAATTATTACACTTTGTATTGATAAATATTGAGGTCATGTCATGCATAAACCTCTGATGCGACCTGTTCTTCACTGGTAAAGCAACCATAGGTGCATTCTTGCACCACTTAGAGAACAAGACTATCATAACATGCATCTTAGGAGATGCATTCCAAAGGTATTTATCTCTCCCCATTTCAAATGTTAAATACGAATTGCATAGGGTATTTTCATGGAAGAAGGAAAAATCAACTGAGAAAATATTAAGCAAATGGATGGTTCTCAAGGAGACTATCAATCTAAAGGAGAAAAATCATGTGTTTATGAATAAGTTCAAGATGGGAATAAATATTAGGATGGACATAGTAAATATATTATATGGATACCCTAGCATAAAATTACTTCACCTTGAGTGGGTTCTATTTCTAGACTTATTGATGACCTTATAGTTGACATTTACTCTAGATGAGGTAATTAATGCAAGGCTATGATAAAAAGTATTACACAAGGATAACAAGCCCAAGGGAGTCTATTTATATATTATATACTATATTTTAGATGTTATGTTTGGAATAATTTATATACATAATGGGTCACTTTAGATCCCAAATCTAGACTTCATTTAAATTAATATATGTGATTCATATTCCTTAATCCACATATACACTTATACCCAAAATATCACATGCATTTTGGAGAGTGTATACCCATATATGTGGATGACTATTCATGATTCCCCATTACATAAGGTATCCAAAATCATTGCATACACATTTATTATCAAGGGATATTCCTAGTTGTATTGTGACTACACTATGATTATGGTTATAGGAGATAAGGTAGTACCCTTGAATCTCCCCAAATATGTACTAGATAAACTAGCATAATAGGATATTGAATATCAAATATGGTAGGGGATAGATGATGATATGATGAATAATAAGAATAATATATCCTTCCATGGATCTCACCTCATGATTGGGAGAATGTGTTATGTAAATAAAAAACACTTTTATGAGGTTGGTAGGTACAGGGAGTACTACTCACTGGCCACACTACCACACAGGGACTGGGATCCTCATGTCCAAGTACAAAATCACATTAAATTTCTTGTTATACCCTACAAAAATGAGTTTTATAACCATGATTTTTTTATTTATAACACCAAGGATGATTCCCAAGTCAAATAGAGGGCACAAATATTGGCCAAGGAGCTCCTAAAAATCACTAAAAGGAAGCCCTTTATCTCAATTAAAAATGCACACACTAGACTCCCACCTATATTAGGATAGGATACCCTATATTTTTGGTTAAAAAATAGATATTATCCATCACTATAGTGAGGTAAACCTTCACATTCACCCCATATGGCACTAAAAGTTGTAAATAAAGAGTTTAGAGTTTCTAATACTTCACATTGGGGAGCCCATGATGATGCACTTTTCCTTGATTCTTTATACTCAAAATGTCATTCCAAATATATTTTTATGTCCATCCAAGAGACTACTACTATGGTTACCTAAACCATACCCACACAAGAGGCATCTTCCACAATTAAGAAATTCACTATCTATTATAAGAGGAAGCCAAGGGCTCACCTCCCTTCACAAAGTCTAGATATTAAGGCACTATCAATAGAAGGGTCATCAAGAGAGGTAGTTAGATTTGAATCTATAAATGAGGAGGAGGAGATTCAAAGAGATAATATTTTGAGCCTCCAAGGTACCAAGGGAAAATCACCACTACATGGAGAACAATCAGGTGAGGATGCAACCCCTTTGGTTTCTAATACTCCCATTGTGTCTTTTATTTCCCCTTTGACTTTTGGTTCATTTGAGTATGTGTCCTTTAATCCTAGTGTCCCCCTCCCTTTTGGTTCCTAAATTAGATTTTGTTTTCTCTCAACCTAGTGTCCAACCATCTCCAGTTGTTTTAAATGTAGAGGATGTTTCCTCTACCCTTGATGTTTCTACTCCCCCAACAATTCCTACTCCTCTAATTGTGTCTTCTATGTCAATTGCTCTTGTTTTTGCTATAGTTATTTCCATCACTATCCTAACACCCCAAAGACTAAAAGGAAGGCAACCAAGAAATCTAGGGGAGTAGTGGTAAGATTTAAACTACATGTATCATGTACTTATTTGGATTTTTTAGTTCCTCCCCCATTTTTTCTCAAGACACCACTATAGTAATATTAAAAAGGATGGAAAGAAGAAACTAGTGTATACAGTCCACCCACTACCTTGATATGGTGGTGTGGACTTGTATAAGATAACCTACCCCACTCTTCCTGACATATTACTTGAATAGGCCATTAATCATTCCTCAGGAGAACTATTGGCTATGACTATAGTTCAAGACACAACCAATAGACACAATCAAATTGGTCTTCCCAAAATGGGTAATTGATATGCAATGATAATCTTCTAAATGGCCTAATATTGCAATTAAAGAGTTGACCATAATAAGATCCATAATTCACAAATCTACAGAGAGAGTATAAATTTAAAAAGAAGAGTGAAATTGAAGATGAGTATGGAAGGAGGTAAATTTGAAAGAAAGACAAGAAGTCTTCACCGTGTCTAAGTAAAAGAACATAAAATTTAGGCAACCCCCTTACATTAAATATTTAAAATCCTATTTTAAGATGAATAAGGATGTTATTGTTGAGCTTCAATAGGGAATAAAATTGGATAGGAAATAACTTGAGTAGGAGTCAGAATAATTTAGGGAATAATAACAAATAGTAAATTTTCCCATACATATAGAAATAGATGTGCCGAATGCAACATCAAGATTATATAATATTATGGAGGTCATTACTAAAATGAGGGTTGAGTTAGCACCTCATATAATTAAAACAAAAAAATTATTTAATTCTTTGAATCAATATGAGAATAAATTCAAGATCGGCATTCTTTATATAACTAATAGGGTGTATGGCCACCTTAATTTGATGGCACCATTGGAGGCTACAAATGCCCTCAACTTGGTAGTCATTACAACATAAGAAGCCAATGCATTAGTTACAATAACTAATAAAATAATTCCCAAATATAAAGAGAATGAGAGCCTCATTTTTTATATTCTATAGGAATCAAATCTCTCATACTAAAGGGACTCCATAGAAATTATTATAAGTAAAGAAAATTTTGACCAACTTCTTCAATAGGCCTCAACCAAATTCAATAAAAACTTTCAAATATTGACATTGGAAGAGAAATAATCTAGGTTAAATTTTATAAGGATGAATGTCACTAATGTATACACATTCATTATCAAATTTATAAATAATAAATTTGAACATGAACAACTTATGCAACAAGTGAATAAGGTGCACAAACCTCCATTATTGAACATGGATATCATCAGATATCGATACGACATTGGTGATGGGTATTTCCAAGAGTTGGAAGCTAAAAAGAAGGTTGATACTTCAAATTCTAGTTTATCTCAATCTACAACTTCAATTCCACCAAAAATAAATAGTTTCATGCAATCACCCAACAATCCTTCGTTAAAGGCTAATTTTGTATGTACTCATGAAGATAGGACTAATATTTTTAAACATTATTTACCTAAACTTGGTACATAAATTTAAAAGTTTTATTAAACTATTTGTAAGCATTCACATGTTTCATTATCTTATATAGGTTTACTTATTTTGATGTAGTTGTAGTTAACTATAAGCATGTACACATGCAATCTTGATACTAAAATTTAAACTAAAGTTCTAATTATTTGATTTAATTATGAGTTTGCATAGAGTTGGAGGATGAGGAAACCCCTACCCAAGTATGTATACTCATGTAATCATGCATTCTAAAGGGTTATAATTTTTAATAAATATAATAATAAATTAATTTTATTGTAATGCAACTATGTCGGTGTCCTTTCCTTTAATCTCTATGTAATTAAGGTTTTATTTTCTTGATTGTAATAATTTAGTAATTTGAATTGCACAAAAGTTGTGGATATTATTTTTTTAATCATTGATTTATGTGTAATTGTATATCTACAAAATCTAGTGAAACTCTAGTATATATTATTGATTTTAAGCAATTGGTTACTGTCTTAATATTATAAAGTGTGTAAAAGTGTTTCCCCTCTAGTATAGTCTTCTAAGGGTGTGCCATAGCTACCCTAGATATCATTCTAGTTTGAGTTGTAACCTCCTAAATAAGGGTGTGAAATATCAACTATAAAATGATCTACCTTCACTTTGGACCATTGAATTTCCTATAACATTTATCCTAGACTGGCTAACTATGTTTGTATGTAAGTGTGTAACAACTACAAATAATAAGCATTACTTCCAAAAACACTTGTCCACAAAGGAACCAACCTAGTAAATGATCCCTTGAGATCATAATTTTTTTTCTCTACCATTACCTCCTTTTAAAGTTTAATTTGTTAATATATACCCACTCTAGAGTAGATTCCATTCATCTATCCAACTCACTTAGGTTTTGATTTCTTTACTAAGAATTATTTCACTACAAGCAAACCCAATTAACAACATGCATGCTCAACCTTATATTCCACCACAAAATTGTTTAACCCATACCTATAAATCATGCTCAGGAGTGGATTTTACCTCCATTGAGATTATAAAATTTTATAATCTACCTCATTTAATCCAGGGATATGCATAGGACCCACATCAATAAAACCCTTAGACAAAAATTCAAAAATCTTGAAAGAATGTTTTGATCAATATTTGGGTTGACCAATATGTTTTATGTTAATTTTAATTAAGATGAATATGTAAACTAGTTAAGATATAAACTATAAGGTTATTTAATTTATTAGGATATGGCATTAAAGTATACATATTAATGCAAAATATTGAAACTGATTATAGTGATTTGAAAATTAGCATATGATAAATATAATAAGTAAAAAAAGGAATGATTTATTATATTTTATAGATGAATTTTTTAATATTAATATATTATAGAAGTGGGTATCAAATAAAATTAGGATTTTGATTCATCCAATTCAATAATTATACCTCTATCTATGCAGAGTTGATTCCATTGGATCTGGGTCAATATTGTCGGTTGATATTGACCTGTGTGGAAACAAGGGATTAATGAAACTAAATATATTTATAATAGAGTATTTTTTTACCTAAATAAAATAATTAATTACATTATCCCCATCCCTATCCCTATATATTCAACATGAATCCCTATCTAAACTTTATCTATATAGCTACACTTACCTACTCTTATATATGGCTATATCTAATATATAAAATAACCCTATCCATATGGTTGACAAAATGTCTAGCTATAGGAATGTCAAGGGACCCTAGAATAGACAATATATTGTTGAGGAACCAATCACCAAGGACCCTACCCTATATATACAATATGGAGTTATTTGAATCTAACCCATTGAGCCTAGATGACCAATTATATATAGTATTTTTTCAGGTTTCTCATCTCATATATAGATCATTTCCCCTATATTTTTATGTTTTTAATTTGTGATATAAAACTATGATGATGTGTGAAACTCTATAAATTTTTCTCTTTTTTCCTTCAAACCCTAGGTGTGTGTTAGTTTTATATAATGTATAGAAATATTAATGAAATAAAGACTGAAATAAAATGTAGAAAACACAATACAAGACACATAGATTTAACATAATTCACCCAATATGGGCTACATCCACATAGAAACAACCAGTTATTCTCTTATTCCATCCAATAAATGAAGGGATACAATTGAAATACATCTAATACAATATCCTCTTCACTCCCACTCGATGTCCCACCATGATTATAATGCCCTCATATCAAAGATGGTTACCTATTAGGGAAAAAATGCACCAACATAATTTCTATCGTTAGATATACAACGTAATAGTGAATAGTCTAGATTTACTACAACATTAAAAAAAATTACAATGAATTTACATTTATGGTCACTGCCCCCTTGGACTCCCATATCAACCATAGTGAGGGGTGTTTCCCCCCATATCCCCCTATGTTGAGAACTGGCCATTCTAATAGGATTAGGCTCCACTATCCAATACTCTCCTATTTTGGAGACTGATTACTACAACTCCACCACTACAACTCTTCCTTGGACATTTATTTGAAATTTAACCCTAACATATTTCTCATCTTCCTAGTTATCCTTGAATACATTTTGAATTTGAAAAACTCTCCATCCTCTCTTTTGTGACTACCTTTGTTAGAATATTTGTAGAATTCTAACTTGTATAGATCTTTTCTAACTTTAGTTGACCATCCTCCAAAACTAAATGAATCAATTGATACCTAAGTTGTATATGTTTTGTTATTTAGTGGAATGATAATTTCATTACTAAATTAATCACACTTTGCCTATCACTATACAACCTACAATCTTCTTGATTTTACCTCAAATATTCCATGAACCATTGCATTCATATCAACTCCTTGCTTATTTTTGTAGCTGTAACTATCTTATGCAATTTTGAAATCTAACTAACTTTTGTGTCACCAATAGTGAATACATAACCTATGGTGTTCCTTCTACCATCTAAAACTCCATTCATGTATGCATCAACATATCCTTGTAAGGTAACATCTGACCCTTCATAGCACAACTATCTATCAGTGGTCCCTTTCAAGTAATTGAGAATCCACTTGACTACATGTTAGTGCTCATTTCCTAGATCATTCATAAACATGCTAACAACTCCCACTACATGAGAAATATTTGGTATCTTACACATGATAATATACATTAAAATTCCAACTGCTAAATCATAGGGCACTTTGGACATGTAGTTGATTTCTTCCTGCATTTTAGGATAATGTTCCTTGATTAATTTAAAGTACCCTCCTAAAAGTGTACTCACTAATTTTGCATCTTAAATATTGAACCTCACTAACACCTTATTGATGTACTCTTCTTGAGATAATATAAATTTTAAATTTTTCCTATCTCTTTTTATTCTCATATCAAGGATTTACTTTGCAGCGCAAAAATAATTCATTGCAAATAAATTTTCTAGTTTTCTTTTAAGCTCATTTATATCTTACATGTTAGACCCTACAATAAACATGACATCTGCATACAATAAAAAGATAATATATCTATCATTATATTATATCTCAAAATAAACATAGTGGTCAAAATGACATCTAATATAACCTTTTTCTATCATAAACATGTCAAATTTCAAGTACCACTACCTTGGAGCTTGGTTTAGGCCATACAAACTCTTCTTCAACTTGTACACCATTTTCTCCTTACCTTTGAATTTGTATCCATGTGGATGCTTCATATATATTTTCTCCTCCAAGTAACCATGAAGGAAATCAATCTTCACGTCTAATTGTTCAAGGTGCAAATCTTCTACTTCTATAAAACTTAAAATAGTTCTTATGGAAGTCATTTTAACAACTCAAGAAAATGTTTCATCAAAATCTACAACTTTCTTTTGTGCAAACCACTTTACAAAAAGTATGAACTTGTACCTATTTTTGCCTCCATATTCTTATTTTAACATATAAACTCATTTATTTTGCAATGCTCTTTTACCTATAGGAAATTAAACCAAATCTCAAGTTTGTTTATTTACCAAAGAGTCCATCTCCTCTTTCATGCCTTACACCCACTTATTTCTAGTTTCTACCTACATTACTTCTACATATCTTTTTAGCTCACCACCATTAGTCAATAATAAATAATAAAGTGAAGGAGAGTATCATTCAGGGAATCTAATTACTCTGATAGATCTTCTAACTACACTTTTAGGAGTTTGAGGTACTTGTTATTTTTGTAATTGTTGCACATTCTAATTTTTTGGCACTTTTGGAATTTCATTTCCAATTATTTCATCAAGTACTACATATTATGTATTTGGCTTTTCTTATTTCTTTCCCTACAACTGATATTTGTACATGACATTCTCATTAAAGATCACATCTCTACTCCTAATGATTTTGTGATTTTTAAAATCCCATAAATGGTAACCAAAATCATTAACTTCATATCTAATAAAATTACATTTCTTGGATTTTGATTCAATCTTGGTTCTATTTACTTTATTAATAGGGATAAATACTTCAAAAATGAAAGTCTTTAAAAAAGAATAGTCTACCTTTTTACCTATCCATTCTTCCTGTAGAATGCCACCATCCAAAGGACTTGAAGGCCATCTATTTATTAAGTAAATAATAGTATCCAAAATATCTACCTAAAACTATAAGGGCAACCCTACATGAAATTTCATGCTCCTTACATGTTCCATGATTGTCTTATTCATACTTTATGGCACACCATTTTTTTGTGGTATTCTTGGAACCATCCTTTCTCTATGAATTCCATGGAATGAAAAATAATTATCAAACTCCTTGTTGTAATATTCACCTCCATTGTCTGATCTAACACACTTCAGCTTATTTCTTGTCTCATTATCAAGAAAATCTTTCCATTTCTTACAAGTATAAAAAACATCATATTTTTTGTATGCAATAAACCTAAGTTTTTCTAGTTACATTGTCAATAAAAGTAACATAATAAGAAGATACATCAAGGGATGATAATTGCGCAGGTTCCCATACATGTGTATGCATAAAATCTAACTTTTCATCCTTATCTGTCTTCCCAACTCTAAAAAATCTAACTGTCTTATATTTTCCATACATAGTTCTCACAAAAATCTAAATACACCTTCAAATATAGAAATAAATTATTTGATTGGAGAATTTGCATCCCCTTCTCACTCACATGACCAAGTCTATGGTTCCATAAATTTGTATCTACTTTTTTATAAGTTAAAGCAATAGAAGTAACAACATTACCAGTAGATAAATATAATGTACCCACAGTCTCTCCTTTTTCTATTTACAATGATCTTTTAGTGACCTTCCATGAATTTTCTACAAATGTAACTATGCAGACCTCACTTCCCAATTGCCTTACTAAAATTAGATTTATTTTCAACTCAAGAACATGCCTCACCTATTTCATTAGAATTTTATTTACATTCTATAATTTTATCTATATCTTACCCTTTTCAAAAAATTTACAAAGTTCACCATCACCCAAATAAACTTATCCAAAATCACCTTGAACATAGTCTTGAAAATATTTCCCATGGGGTGTAGCATGAAATGAAGTCCCTAAATATAACACCCAAGAATAATTAATATTATCTAATTAAAATATTAAATCATCTTGAAACACATCACCTACTAAATTTTCTTCCTGATTTGTATCTTGTTTCACATCTCCTTATTTTCCTTTTCAAAACCAACAATCTTTCTTTAGGTGTCCTTTCTTCCCACAAATCTAGCACACCAACATTCCTAGATATTTAAATTAACCCTTATTAGAATTTACATGATTTTATAGTCCCTTTCCTTTGTCCTTTTGTCTTCCCCTATTTTCCATATTCAAAGAATTACTTGATGTCTCATTTATGATTTTCAATCACATTTCATCAATAAGAATAACACTAATAACATCATCAAACTTTGAAGTGTTTGAATAAGAGATATAATTAATCACAATCATGACCAATCCATTTCAAATTTTTAGAAATGAGCACATAATCAAAAGATCACTAACCTCATCATCAAATTTTACTCTTACAGAGCTTAACTAATTTATGACCATGTTAAATTCATTTAAATGATCAACAATAGACTCACCTTCTAACATCTCCATATTAAATAAACACTTCAAAAAAAATACTTTGTTTAATGTCAAGGTTTTTTCATACACTTTATCCAATGCCTTTATCACATCCTCTATTGTCTTTTCTTTTGAATTATTGAAGTCCACCAACATTGTTATGCATAGTCATATTGTTCTTAGTGATTTTCTATCAAGAACCTCCCATTCTTCATCCTTCATAGTCACTGACCTCTTTGTTATTCCACCCAATGGTAGGGAAAGGTCCTTTTGGTATAGATATTCCTCAATTTGCATCTTCCATACCTTGTAGTTTTAGTCGTTAAACTTCTCAATCTTAAACTTACCTTCTTCCTCCATTGATCCCACTCGAACTAAGAACCCTCTTTTCCTATGAGTTTATCTACCAAATAAACCTTCAGCTCTAATACCAATTATTAATAATATATAATGCAAATCAATATTAATGAAATAAAGATGAAAATAAAATGCAAAAAAATCAATACAAAAGAGACATAGATTTAATGTGGTTCACCCAATATGGGATACATACACATAAAAATAGCTAATTCTTCTCTTATTCAGTCTAAAAAATGAAGGGATAAACCTGAAATACATATATTACAATATCCTCTTCACTTCCACTCGATGTGTCTTCGTGATTACAATTACCTCATAGAAAAAGAAGGTTTCCTATTAGGGGGAAAATGCACCAACATAATTTATATCATTAGATATATGAACTAATAGTGAATGGTCCATATTTACTACAAAATTACAATATTTTACAATGCATTTACATGTATGGTAACTACTCCCCTAGATCCCCATGGTGAACATAGTGGGGGGAATTCTCCCCCTGACACCCCCTATCGATAGCTTGTCATTCTAATAAGATCAAGATCTACCATTCAACAATGTGCTTATGAGGGGATGAAACCTAAAAAAATAGGGAAAAGTGTAATGCATTTATCTATCCCAAATCACCCCCATTTTATGATTGAACACTACCTAAATATTTGATAATATGAGGAAGAAAATCAAGCCACACATGTTTCCCACTTAGTGTGACTGGACAATTGTGTTCCTTCATTATATGTATACAACTAATGATTTAGATTTGATACTTGACAATGATTTATTTGACTTGGATTTAGTGTGCTTTAGACTTTGTCTATGACTACTCCTAGTGATAAAATTTTAGTTTGGTAAGAATAGAGAGGATTTGTTCAATATGAAATAATTTATAGATGTGTACTAGATAAGTGACTAGTGTTGGAATAATGCATATTTAAGCTTACCTAGGGTTAATAAGGTAAGTTATTTATTACCGAGGGTTAATTTTATTTACCTTAGTTAATTTATATTTCTATTGAGAATCTCTCAACAATATATTTATTCGTAGTATGAGAAAACAAATAGTTTGTTTTATCTATTTTCTAATCACTACAAATAGTTTGTTGTCGTGAAACAAACTATTTGTATTATATATACTTTACAATATGTGAGAAATGAATGAGAGACTAATGAGAGAATATAGATAATTTTTTGGATTATCACCTATTTTCTAGTTGTGACAAACTTATTTTATTCTCTGGGATTATTTGCAGGTTATTTGTTGTGGGTTCTTTCTCCTGGATTGATCTTGTGGATCCTGTTTATCTCCTGCTCATTCTTTCATGGTATTAGAGCTTGGAGTTCCAGTTGAAGATACTCTTCCCTAAAAATTTTCATCTATTAACACATTCAAAAACATTATTTTATTGATGTGTTACAAATATTTATTATTCTCTCAAATTTTGGTTCTTATTTACAAGTTTTGTTTTGGAAAATTCTATACTTTATGCTCATTAAATGACTGTACAGATTTCCAAAATCAGATTTTTTTCATAGGGGCATAGAAAATCAAGTCAGGAATCCATTTCAATTTTAATTTTCTCATTTGGACCAGGCCGTATAGCTCTTTCCTTCAAAAACTTGCTGATTGGTTCTTGCTGGTAGACTGCAGTACCTGTTCGTTTTTCTGATGTGGCAGATCGTACGGTTGACTTTTTTCAAATTTAAGACCTGTTCATGAAATTTGACTATTATATATTTCATTCCATATAAATTTGGATGAATTTGGATTAGGCCGTACAGTGTTTTGGAAGCTTACAATAGGAATTTAAAATCTATTTTTTTGTTTGTTGTATAGCCATACGGATTTCTCATTTTTGAATGCCTTATTCTATATAAAATAAAATTCTAAAAATTTCATGTGATATCAGACTTCCAAGGCTTTCATTTCATGTTGAGAAGGATGGATTTGGACTGGGTTGTATATTCCTTTGGGCAGATCCAGTGGAGCCATTCTGCATTTGTTGAGAGGTGTTTTTCCTTGGCCAGTGTTGACAAAATTTATCAGATATTTCCTTGACCACCACGCCTTGCTGGAAAAGAGTTTATTTATGATAAAGTGAAAGATTATTCAGCTTTTATCTCACACGTGTGAGTCATTTTGGCTTTTTTTTTAATTATTTTTTTTAATTTTTAGTGGTTTAAATGCAAGTCTCTAGCTTTGAAAGTTCAAATTTGACTTTGCTAAAGCGGCTAGAGATATTTTGTAAAAATTTTTAGGGAGGAAGTCTTGGGGTCAAATCCCCCTACAATTTTTTTTTCATAAAGCCATTTTTTTACTTTTGTATAAGCTAAGGCTAATTTTTTTTTTCATTGGGAGACGTTAAATTGTAACAGGAGGGGTGTTTTTTAGGAAAAATGAATGTCTAGGTTGTTCTTGTCAACATCATCATCTTCATCGAGAATGGAATCCTGATTGTTTGAACCCCTAAATTCTACAAATTACCATGTTTGGAAGTTGAAAATGCAACAACTCCTTCAATCAAAGGGCTTATGGATAATTTTTTTTGAAACGACACATGCAGCATTCACCACTGAAAAAGACAAATATGCATATGGTTGTAGGCAGGATGAGGCTCTTGAATTGATTTTCTTCAACATCTCAGATAATCTTCAATTTCACATTGCAGATGATACTATGCCAAAAGATGTATGAGAAAAATTTAAAAACCTATTTGGCAAAGTTAATGAGTTTAAAATTTTGCAATTAGATGCAGAATTGAGTACTCTCTCCATCAGATTTCCCTTCAATAGATGAATTCTTGGCAGAAATTCAAATTTATAAGGTCACAATTAAAAGTTGGTGATAAGGATAAAAGTGATCAGGAGTGCATTTTCATGATTTTATCAAAGTTGAAAGGACCATATAGTGTTTTTTCCTTTGCTTTTTATACTATAATGGATACATTAGGTGATGAATTCAAATGGCCTTCCTTTGAAGTTTTTTGTGAAAGATTGACTAGGGAGCAAACAAAATTAATGGCCTTAGATGCTCCACCTGGTCCTAGTCATGCTCTAGCTGCTAATTCTTCTAAAGGAAACCTTCACCTAAGTCTAAACAAAAGCAAGCACCTTTAAATAACCCTTCAGAGTCCACCACCCAAACACCTCATCATTCTAAATCTACTAAGACCAAAAAGTCCTTTAATCAAAAGAAGAAAACATTTGGTCCATGTAATTTTTATGGTGGTCCAAATAATGATGAAAGTAGATGTTTCAAGAAAATGGAATCATTAGAGTTAGCGGTAAGACAACACAAAATTTCCATTTCGTCTCCATCTCCTTCTACTTCTCCTGTATGAAAAGGGAAAGCACTTTCAGCCAGGGCTATATCTTCATGTCATGATTAGTGGATTTTTGACTCAGGTGCTTCTCACCATCTCACACATTCTAAGGTTCTATTGTCTTCTCTTATAAATTTTAGTACATCACATATTGTTATGGGTAACTCCTCACAGATTGAAGTTTTGGGATCTGGTATTATTGATAAACAAGATGGATGTTTTAACAATGTATTTCTTGTACCCCAAATCTCTTCTAATCTTCTCTCTATATATCAACTATGTAATTTTGGTACTGGTAAAATTGTGGAGTTTACTTCACATGATGTTGTAATAAGAAAATGTAATGATCCTAGTGAGATAGTTGCTACAGGTACAACAGACCATACTATAAGACTCTATACTTTTCATAAGTTTGAGTCTTTTATGTCTTTTGTATCTTCACTTATAGCACATGGTAATAATCTTAGAAAATTGTGGCATGAGAGATTAGGACATTTGAGTTATGGATATATGCAATGAATGAGTACAAAACATCTTGTAAAAGGCCTTCCTAAGGTCTCATGTATTGATGGGGTGTGTCCTGGTTGTCTAGTTGGTAAACATCACAAGGATCCATTTCCAATTGGTAAGGCCACATATGCAAATGCACCCTTAGGGTTGGTTCATAGTGATTTGATGACTTTTCCAACTCATTCTTTTTCAGGGGCTAAATATGCACTCACATTCATTGATGATTTCACTCGTAAAACTTGGGTATATTTTCTCAAGTTGAAAAGTGAATTTTTTGAAACTTTTAAGGATTTCAAAGCCTTTGTTGAAAAACAATCATCTCTTCTTCTTAAGGAGATACGCACTGACAATGGGGGGGAATATGACAGTAATGCTTTCTATGATTTTTGTATTGAGCATGGGATACAACACCAGTTCACTATACCACACACTCCTCAACAAAATGGTGTAGCAGAGAGGAAGAATCGAACATTGAAAGAGATGGCTAATTGTATGATTCACTCTAAAAATTTGGGTCCATAATATTGGGCTTAAGCTATAAATTGTGTAAACTACATTCAAAATTGTATGCCTCACAAAGTTACACAAAATATGACACCAAAAGAAGCTTGGTCTGGGATCAAGCCTGATATTTCAGATTTTCACATCTTTGGGAGTCAAGCATGGGCATTCATTCCTGATGACAAACATAAAGCATTGGAGAAGAAAAGCCAACCACTCATATTTGTTGGTTATTGTGAAGATGTAAAAGCCTACCATCTTTTTGATCCTGTCACACATGATGTGTTGTTTCGATGGGATGTTCAAGTTGATGAGCTACCCACTCCATAGGAGTTTACATCTAGTTATTCTTCTCCCCCTTCTTCTTCTACTGAGGATAGTGAGGATTTGCTTTCTATTGTTGATGATGATGATGTTGCACTTGTTCAGCCACCACAACCATCTTCTTCACTACCTTTTCCCAAGTGGGCAAAGAGCACTCTATAGGCAGCTGGTTCTTTTGTTGGTAATCCATCTGATTCTCATCACACTCACTCACAGACATCTGGTGTTGCTCTTTTGGGACAAGCTTGTATAGATGATCTAGTGTTGTTTTTTGAGGCTATTGGTATACCTGAGTGGGATGTTGCTATGTATGATGAGTATTCTTCATTGATGAAGAATGATACTTGGGATCTTGTCCCTCTTCCTAAGGGAAGAAAACTTGTAAAATGTAAATGGGTCTATAGGACCAAATATGCTACAGATGGATCAATAGATAAGTACAAAGCTAGATTAGTAGCTAAGGGTTTTTCATAGGTTGAAGGGGTTGACTACTCTAAGACATTTGCCCCTATAGCTAAGATGGATTCTATTCAGCTTGTACTCTCTCTTGCAACTTCACATTCTTGGTCAATTTTTCAGATGGATGTGAAGAGTGCTTTCTTGCATAGTGATCTCCATGAGGAGATCTATATGGAGCAACCTACAGGATTTGTGCAGGACTCATCATTGGTTTGTAGACTCTGTCATTCTCTTTATGGCCTCAAACAAGCTCCTAGAGCTTGGTACAAGAAGATGGATAGTTTTCTTTTGAGTTTTAGTTTTATTCGTTGTGAGTCAGATCATGATGTATACATCTTAAAGCAAGGTGAGGATCTTGTCATTTTGATTTTGTATGTTGATGATCTCATCCTCAATGGTAGTTTATATTCCTTGATACATGACATCAAGGACAAGTTGGCAGATAGGTTTGATATGACAGATTTGGGACTTCTACATTATTTTCTTGGTCTTCAAGTTTTTCAGTCTTCTGAGGGCATTTCTATTGGACAGCAGAAGTATGCGATATATCTTCTTCATCGATTTGGCATGGCTAATTGTAAGCCTGAACCCACTCCATATCAGTTAGGTATTATGTTATCTACCACTTGTATGACTCCTCTTGTTGATTCCACTTTGTATAGGCAACTTGTAGGTAGTCTTTTATACCTGACTCATATCCGTCCTGGCATCACATTTACTGTGAACCTTGTCTCTCAGTTCTCACATGAGCCTCATGAGAGTCATTGGCAAGTAGCCAATCATATTTTGTGCTACATTTTGGGTACCACTCACTTTGGTATACATTACAAACCATAGAGTTCTACACAGCTTGTTAGATACACTGACTCTGATTGGGTTGGTGATGTTGACACTCGCAAGTCCACTTGTGGATTTGATTTCACACTTGGTTCAGGTCCAGTTGCTTGGGCATGCAAAAATTAGACTGCTATTACATTTTCCTCTACTAAGGTTGAGTATCGAGGTGTTGTCAAAGCTAGTCAAGAGACACTTTGGCTTTGACAGTTGCTTGGAGAGTTTGGCTTCACAAAACAGGGTCCTACTACTCTTTGGTGTGACAACCAAAGTACGATTGCTATTTCATGCAATCCTATTGAGAATCAGTGGAAAAAACACATTGAGATTCACATGCACTTCATTTGACATCTTATTCAAGATGGAGTTCTTTCTTTGGAGTTTGTGCCTACAACTGAGCAGATTGCCGACATCTTCACTAAACCTTTGGCTTCTCGTTATCTTCAGTTGTGAGCAATGATTTGGGTGAAGGAAGTTGTACTTGGGGGGATTTCCCATGAATTCCTTCCTTTATTTTTCATATATTTTGATTGGTTTGTACATGGGTACCTTATCAGGCCTAGTATTTGGGACCCATCTTTGTCTATCATTCTCCCTATGTTTCGCTTAAGGGAGGGTGTTGGAATAATGCATATTTAAGCTTACCTAGGGTTAATAGGGTAAGTTATTTATTACAGAGGGTTAATTTTATTTACCTCGATTAATTTATTTTATTGTTGAGAATCTCTCAGCAATATATTTGTTCGTAGTATGAGAAAACAAATAGTTTGTTTTCTCTATTTTCTAATCACTACAAATAGTTTGTTGTCGTGAAACAAAATATTTATATTATATATACTTTACAATATATGAGAAATGAATGAGAGATTAATGAGATAATATAGATAATTTTTTGGATTATCACTTATTTTCTAGGTGTGACAAATTTATTTTATTATCTGGGATTATTTATAGGTCATTTGTTGTGGGTTCTTTCTCTTGGATTGATCTTGTGGATCCTGTTTATCTCCTGCTCATTCTTTCAACTAGTCCATTTTAAATGATACTTTGGTTTGTTTATATATGAATCAAATTGGGTAATTTATCATGCCACTAACACACTAGGAAAATGGACCAACATTAAAGAAATTTATTATTTTGAAAATTAACTTTACTAGGAGAGAAATAATTTTGATTAGTTTAAATGGTTAATATCAACTAGTGATATTGACCAAAAGTGATGGAACTAACTTGTGTATAGGTGGAATGCATTTAGTTTTTGGAGATGTCTATGTAGGATATTTAGTAGGTTTGAAATAAATAGTGAGGTTTTTTTAGTTGTGTAATTGTAGAATGGAAGCGTCAACTCATAAGATAGCATGCATGTGTGAGATAATGGATTGTTAGAGTCATTTTTTTTTCACTTAATCATGTGTAGTAATTGTGTGTCAATATTTTCACTATCAACTACTTAGTACTATATATTACTATCTAAAATATGTTACATATGAAACATAATCATTTATATGTATTTCATTCCTTACACCTCAAGGCTAATGTTATACATTGGATACATGCTTACACATGGGAATCTTAGAACAATTTGTAGGTTATATATTTATATGACCATTCCATAGATCATATTGATCCACTTAGATTATTTATACCTGGTTTGTTCTTGCATATATTTTTAGGGTGTTATTCTATTTGCATATTGTTCTTTGTATAGTAGATAATGAAATTGATTGATTATGTGGAATAACAATACTTGTTACATCTGTGATTGATTTTTTTGATCTTTAGATTGTGTAATGATTTATGTGTGTTATATTAGATGTTTTATTAGTGAATTTATTTTGTCTTATTACATAATGTATAATTTTTTAATAATTATCATTTAATCCATGTCATGTCCATGCTATCTATGTTGGGTGAAAGTCAAGTTAAATTAATGTCATGTCTTGACTACTTGTGTTCTTCATGATCGTGATATTGTGCGTGCATATATGATATTTTCTTTGATTTTTGACATGATTATTATCACCTATTATTATATTTTGTGTGATGCCATGATTAATATAATGCATTTAATATGATGCTTATTATTGCATGCCTTATTGAAATATCAGTTTTCACATTCACTTAGATTAAATGTTTCATGTGCACTTGAATGATCAAATATTTATATGATGACATATCCCATCATGTTTGTATGCATAATTTACATTATTACATTTTAATAGATAATATGATGTGCATAAATCTTTCTTTTGAGATGATTTATTTGAAGGATTTATCCCTCACCTTAAAATGAGGACATACAATGGGATTGTATTAGATATTCAAGACATGTCAAACATATAATTGAGATTTTGGGTCAAATTATGGGATTTAGATAAGATAGATTGATAAATTGAGGCATATTCAATGCTTATGTGGTGAATTATACATTATTATGAGGGATAATTGATAGATTATATGACATGGTGAGGTAGATTATATAGTTTAAATTGAGTAGATATTATATTTATCAAATTGAGTAGATTGACAAATAAATTTGGGACATGAATGTTGTTCTTCTAAATAATTTTGTACTTATATATTGAGGATATATGATACTATTTAACCACATTGGGTCTAGAATCCATCTCCAATAGTTGATTCAAATTTTTAATTTAAATATGAAATTATTTTGGTTTTACATAAAAGAGTTTTTATAATTTTTAAAGGGATTTCGTTGATGATTTATACAACTCAAATTATAAAACTTATACTTCTCCAATGTGTTTAAGTCACTAAAAATCCTTAACACATGATTTCAATAATTGCATATACTTGGAGCATAATCTCCCCATGGAATTCTATGAATGATTTCAAATGGTAGTTTGGTTTGTCTACTCTCAAGTGTATTCGTTCCTTGAATTTTAAATTTTAAATAGTTCAATGATATAAGTTATTTAATATTTTTCATCATGATTAAACATTTATTTCTACATGTTTCCTTCCACATTTTTTTTAGGAAGAAAGGAGGATATTTGGTGCATACATATCAAAACCAATTGTAGTTACATAGATATCAAATTCACTTCTTTTATTCTTTTAATCTAGTATTTTTAATACTATACTAAAAAGGGGAATTTTTAGACACCTATGTTTTGTATTAGACACATGGAAACATCAACTTTGGCATATCTTATATGCATTAAAGGAGTTGAAATGGGTTCTCTCTTCTCCCCCATGGTGGCTAACTTATTTATGGAACACTTTGAAAACCTAGGCCTTAACTCCTCCCCTTTAAAACCCACTTGGTTGAAAATATATGTAGATGACACCCATATTAATTGGTCACATTGGGTTAGATAAAATTAAGGAATTTCACTCTCATTTGAATAATGTGGTCGACTCCATAAAATTCATAAAGGAATTGGAATTTAGAGGTACTCTCCACTTTTTAGACATCCTCCTCTCTATAAAAGTGGATGGATAATTCTCATGCAAATTCTATCATAAGTAAACCCAAATTTATATTTATTTACGTGTGGATTCCCACCACCATCCCTCTCAAAAATTAGGGTTCCTAAAATCCCTTACCATGGAAGTATTAAGAATATGTGATGATGAGCACCTAGAGAATGAGATCCTACACCTTACCAGAGTGTTTAAGTTGAAATGGTACAAAGGTAAATAGATTTATAGGGCTTTAAAATCTGCAAGTATTTCACTTGTGAATCCTAAGACTCTAAAGGACAATGTACACAAACCAACATCTTTCCTCCCTTATGTAGAAGTTATCTCTAATAAAATTGATAAGATATTAAAAATAAAAATATCTAGACCATTTTTATCCCCCACAAAAATATAATTATGATCAAATCTTTCAAAGACAAATTGGAACCAACTCTAAAAAGTGGGGTATACAAAATTGATTTTTCTTATGGTGTGTTGTACATTAGAGAGATAGGTTATTCCATCAATATTAGGATCAATAAATGTGTGGAAGATATTAACAAAGAAATGATGATAAAATTTTCCTTGGTAGAACACTCCTTCAAAGATCACCATCATATCTACCTATAAGAGACTAGGGTTATTGCCACATAAGACAATTTCTTCAAATTCCATTTTAGGGAAGCCATTGCAATCTATAAGTATGATAACAAACTCAATAGAGATAATGGTATTGAGTTAAACCATAACTAGAGATCTATCATTAAATTATTCAAACCTCATTGACTCTACTCCTTGAAAGTTTCTTGTGTAACCCCTCTTACCCCTGTTGACCTCCCTGCATCGGGTTCCCCTCTTTGGTCCTTTGATCTCATAATCCCATCATTTTCTCTTGTCTCTCAATTTCCTTATTAGTTTCTCTCTTCACCCACCCCTTTGTCCCCTTCCCCAACTTGGCATTTTTATCTCCCTACCCTTCCCCCTTGATTTATTTCTTTTAAAATTATTATAAATTTAGTTTTAATTCTAATTTATAATATATAGTTACAGGTTAAATTTTATACTTTATTTTAGGTCATAATTTGTGATTAATAATATTATTTTATAATTTATAACTTACAATTTTTTATGATTTAAAATTTATAATTTATAATGTGTAGTTTGTAACTTATAATTTATCAGGGATAATTTTTATAGTGTACATTGGCTAATTAATTTTGAATTTATAACTTACTACTCTAACCTATAGTTTGTAATTTATAATTTACAATTAGTAATCATAATTTATAACTCAATTCCTTATTGTTAACTTATAGCTTAATTCCTTATTTTTAACTTATAATTAAAACTAAAAATTAAAATTTATAATTATATCTTACAATTTTTAATTGATAATTTACAATTGGTTGCTTAAAATTTATATTTGACAATTTATAGTTTACAATCTTAAATTGTAAGTAATACTTTATAATTAGTATTTTAACTCAGAATATAAAATTTGTAATTTATATTGGTAATTTTATTAACTTAAAATTCTTAATCATCAAATAGTTATTAATTTATATACTATAACTATAAATCACAATTCATAATTATACATTAGACATACTAAAACTATAATCACTAGTTCAAATATAATTTAGACTTTGTAAATTTAATTTATAATTACTAATTTATAATTTTGTAATTCAATTTAATTTTAAATTCCAAACTTTAATAATTTACCTTTTATCTGAAAAGGTATATTTTAATATTTTAAAAGTTACAAAGAAAAATGTTTAATTTTGCTTCCCTTTAAGGTGTCTCCACTCCCATGACTCGAATTGACATCATTGTGCTTCACTATTATATCTATAAAGGAATAGATCAATCTTCAAACCTATCTAATTATTTTATCACTCAAATGATGGTTCATGGAGTATGAACCAAAACATTGGTAAAAAAAACTAAGACATTTTTATCTAAAATTATCACTACCTATTTTTTATACCTGTTATAATTTTGAATGATTAGAGAAAAAGTTCCCTCCAAAAAAGTTGGTGAGAAGAGAATTTATTAACCAAATTTCATAAGTATAAATTTAAACATTTTATGACTTTATTATCCATTAGTTCATAAAGTCAGGTTTAGTTTATCGAAGGAACAAACACTGCTAAAGGGGTGGATAATTTATAGGGACACTCTAAATACTTCAAGGAACCTATGAGAGGTGAATGCAAACACTCATCTAGTATTCTCAAAGTATGAATCTAGTTTTATATATTCTAGATAATATTTTATAATAAATTGAATAAAAATACATCAACTCTTTGGTTGGAAAGTTTGTTTGAGCAAGACATAGTATTGAAGCAACCAGAAATTGGATCAAGAGGAAGTGGACATGAATTAAGGGTATTGAAATTATTGATCTTGTTAATGAATTTTTACTATTTTATTTCATTTACAAAGATGATAGCACAATAATACCTAATGAAGGGACATGGTTAATTGGAATGGCAATCCTCATGCTTCAACCCAAAAATTGAATTGGTCCTACTTAGATTTCAAGATCAGATTTCTCTATGGATAAAACTCCTTGGCCTACCTCCTACATTCTAAATGGATTGGATCCTAAAAATTATTGTGTAAATATTTGGTACACTTATTACCATTGATCTCATTACCCATTCTTGTAAAATATTGATCTTGACTATGCTTTATGTGCTAATTGTTATGGAATAAACTCTTCCTAAGTCTATTCAATTTAGGTCCACTCTAGGACCATAGAACCAATTTAGGTCCACTCTTCCTATAATTTTCTCAAACTATAGGAAATATGGGCATCTCAAGAATTCATGCACAGAGGTCCAAGGCATCCAAAATATTAACTTCAACCTGGAGGATCATAATGCTTATCAAGGTTTATGTAAGTATGATGGGAAATTATGAATCTTTCCCCTAATGAAATTTTTAGAAAAATGAAGAGTTAATAAGATTTTCAACACATTCTGAGTTTGAAAAATCTATGTATCTTATCTTAATTAGTTTTGTTGGTTATGGTCTTTGTCGATTTGTGTTCCTTCCTCTCCCTTGGGTTATTTTTGTTTTCATCGATGGTTTTTCTTCATTTTTGGGATCAAGTCTTTTGCATATCCAGGGGGACTCCCATATTTTATTGGTCCTATTGGGGACTTTTGTCTGGTTGTGTGATTTAACTTGTTTAGGAATAATGGATTTTTATTCCTATTTTAGTGAAGGGTCTAGAATAATAAATTAGTATAAAATATAGTACCAAATATAGTCCTAATTTATGTAATTGTTTGTCTTTTTCACCTTTCCAAAAATATAAATAAATAAGAAGAAATATAACTTAGCTATAAAATAGACTAAGATGGCTAATACAGAGGTTCAAAATTCTTGTGCAGGAATGGTAAGGTGTCATAAACATGAATCTAGCTTTGATTGGGAAAAAGGATAGGAGCATCAAAATATGGATATTTTAGTGTCTAACACTATTGTTCATTCCTTTTACTATTATATAAAATGATCATAGAGACTTGAAACTTTATAGGTAGTTTCATTGTGCTTGTGTGAGTGTGGTTATAAAAAATTAAGCACTATTCATCAATGGAACTCACTATGGAGCTGATTTTGTCTTCAAACCTTAATTGTCCATCATGCTTGATAAAATGACATTTGAGTCATTTGAGAAAGAGGGGGGTTATCATGAAATATGTACTAAACATTAAATCCACAACCCTTGTGTGGGTACACTTCCTATATACCAATAATATAAAGAGGGATCAAGTCATATGCAGTTCTCACACCTAGTGTTCTTTTTGCAATAGTGTGATATAGATGCAAATGTCAAATTGGTCATGTTTGAGGTGGTTAAGGACTGGTATGAGAATTTGAGTAGGTCTATAACTATGTTGGGTGATTGAGTGAAAATAATAAGGAAGTTTTCCTTAGTTCTTTGTTTATATTCTTACTTTCTTTGTAAGTTTGGTCACCTCCTTTGTAAATGAGCTTTGAGTGGGCTTTTATAAGGAATAGTTGGTCATGGGTCAGATGTATTCATGCTAGGCCAACCTAAATAAGGATAAGGATTATATTAAAATGACTATTATGGCTCAAAGTGAAAATGGATAGGACCACCAAAAATGGGACACTTCTCTATGTGGTGATATAGTCCAAATGGGGAACTCCTATCCTATAGGCTTGAGACCTAGGGGAACAAGATAGGCATGAGGAGTACTATCTGGCTAAGGTGGAATGACCATTTAGAAGGTTTTGTATGATTGATAATAAGCAAAAAGGTGTCTAGAAGGGTTGTAAGAGCATGTAAAAAGGACCTATGGATGGGGTGTCACAAGCTACACTAAAACTACCAATTTGGACATTTTATATGACTACATCTTCCACCCTTTATTCTAGTGATGTAGTAAACTAAAATACTAGGATAAACAAAAAATATAAAGTGTAACTAAACTTACCTATAAGTTTGAAGCTCATGAAGATGTGTGATGTTGAGTGTGCATAGAGAGAGCATAGTGTAAAGCATAAATATGCAAGAGAAAATGAGTAGATTAGTTCTTACTAGACATGTTATGTCTAAAATAAGAACATACAAAGGCTAGGTAAAATAGAGAGGAAGAGAAAGGTACACATATACCTCACCAGGTATGTGAACTAATATAAAACCTATTATGATGTTGAGTGATGTTGAGTAATGCTAAGTGATGTTTGGTATGTGATGTACCAAGCGTAATATCATGAATGGAGCTGAGTGCTTAATTCTTTGAGGGTGGGTCAAGTATAAAAAGGTTGGATATTCCTTTGGGTCCATTATTTCCCACCATATAGTGAATATATGTGATTATGCATGTATTAATCAATGTTTGGACTATGTGTCTAATCCCTCTGAGTAGGTGGCTCAAGAATACAAAGGCTATCTAGTCCTTTGACTCCATCATTGCCCACTAATTGTGAACTATGAATTGATACTGGTATGAATGTGTGTCATATGATATGGCTCATAAAACCCATGAATTATCTATAATATGATAATGTGGCATGGATAGTTGAATGTGTACTGAGAACTAGGCCAATCTTGGCCACTCCAAAAGGTGGATATTAAGCTTGTATGAAAGCCACTTATAAATGATGCCAACCACCTATAGATGGAATAAGGCATGCAATTATTAATAATGCCTAGGTAATACAATGAACTAGAAATAAAAGAAGGAAAATGTGGCATGCACATTTCCCCTAATCACTCATGTTTGTAATATGGATTCTAATCTAAAAGTTGTACTAACTGCCTAATTTAAAACTAGAAATAAGAGCCATCATGACATGCATGATGCCCCCTATATCTAGATGTCTTGAGTAAAATTATACTAAAACTACCCAATCTAAACTACATTGTAGATTATAAAACTATAATTGACCTTACCTTTCTATTTGTTTTTGAAAATTCTAGGTTTTTCGTTGTTTGGATAGGAGCACCAAAAAGTGGACATTTTATTGTAGGGTATTGTAGTCCAAATGGGGTGCTCTTATCATTTACTATTTCTGATGACTGTTATATGTGTGTCCCTATTTTTATAGTCTATTCTACATGTTTTGAATTATGATTATTATTTTGAGTGTTTTGAAAATTGATTTTGACTAGTAGAAGTCTCTGATCTCTATGATAAAACCCCTATTTGTTGCCCCCTCTTCTGAGGGTAGGAATGAAGACCTTGCAATGACTTCCCTAAAAAAAATATCCCTAAAAGTGTGTTATGATGTGAAATACATGATATATCAGTGATGATCAAAAATATATCTCAAGATTAGCATAGTTTGTGTTAGATATTGTTAGATCAATAGGGGTATGCCTAGATAGATATAACAATGTAATAAAATGTGAAATATACTAAGCCAAAATTGGAAATTTGGTTAGTTATCAAGGAGGTATGGATCATGATTTACATCATGGCATCCAATAAGGAAATATAATGTGTGATGTGGATCATGAAATTGTAAATAATTGAGAAGTAAACAAGCAAGCAAGTACACAAGGTAAGAATCAAGAGGCATACGAAAGAGGCCAAAGGGCCAAGCATACAAGGGACATGGGCACATGTCACTCAAACTAAGAAAACAATCATACAAGGCATGTTCAAATACCCACATATACATACAATTAAAAAAAATCAAGATTGTTGTGAGGGCCATAAGCACATACAAGAGTACAAGTAAAGGGCATTAGAAAATGTCCTAAGGCACACACAAGTAAAAAAATAGAACTGAGGAATGTAATCACATATAACGACTTAAAGAAAGAAAGGAAGTCATGTAAATGATAAAAATACTATCACATCTAATTTATCAAAGCAATAAGTGAAAGTATGTAAAACATGTAGTGAAAGACTAGGTAGATATTAAGAAATACACAAGTGCTATCTACTAGTGAGTGTTGATAGAATAATCTATGTAAGCTAGAAAGTAATGTACATCAACATGATAACTATAGTGTGTGTTTTAGGAATGACATAACCTATATGGTTTAGTCATGTATAAGATTCCCCTGGTGTGTAGATATGTTGATGTATGTCTCGAATGTAAAAGTAGGATGCCCCCTCAATGGATAGAGTGAAGCAATCAAGGATCTAGGTGTCACTACACACACTCAAACAAGATCAAGTGAATCATTGTAATTTAGATAAATTGACAAATAATAGCATAAAAAAACAAAATTTAAGTCTAGCATGGTAGTATAAATGTAAAGCATGGATAATGAATCGAGTTGAAAACTTTTTGATGTTTTTGAGTTATTTGAATGTTTTTGTATTTAGAAATATTATATTTTTTTTGTATTTTGAAATAAGCTATGTAAAAGTAAGCTGAGAAATGATGTATAATAAAGACTAATAATAAATGATACTAAATGATGAGTCTCATAAGAGACTCCTTGTCATGGTGTCCTGTATCAAGGAGTGAGATTGTGCATGATCATGAAGCATGATGTAATGGATGAGACTATGACTCTAAAAGTTGTTTATGTTTTAAGTAATCTGACATATTTGTAGTGGAAATAAACTGTGGGATCCTTTTATAACTCTAAGAAGTGGATGAAATTATGGGGTTCTTAGAGAACCATATGATAGTGTAAGAAGCTCTCTAAAAATGTGCTCTATGTGTAGAGGCATGAGACCTAAATGATATTACACTAGGTGTCAATACTATAGCTAAAAACTATTTAGAGTCCTAAAAATGTATCTGATGTAGTGGTCACTATAAGAGAGGCCTCCATGTAAGTATATGAACTCTCTATGCTAATGAGGAAGGCCTCGATTGTGTCTGAATCTCAATTGGAGGAAAAACTATAACTAGTGAAGGAACTGAAATTGGTGACTATAGAGTAGGATAAGGATTTGAAGTGGGGAGTGGTAACTCATATAGAACTCCAATGATTTTAAAAACCTAATTATCATGAATGTATTTCATATAACTGTGAACTATAGAAGTTAGTGCATAGAGTTTCTAGATCCATGGATAACCAAACAACATGTTAAAGACTCCTATATTGGAAACAATAGTAAATGGTGTGGCCACCTATGCTAGACCAACTTGTAGAGGAAGTATAATATCACCTAATAAACTCTATCTGTGCCCACTAAATCTACTAATAAGTGTGTCCATCGAGGTGATATTCTACTCTAAATATCCTAAGTATTGAAGTAATGTCATAGTACACATGTTCACACTAGATCTAGTGTCTATGAGAATGCTATTAATGGGATGGTGATCAATGTAGGCTTTAATAAAGAACACATAGTAATTCAAATCATCCTCAAATATATATTATTTTGATAAGGAGATTGAAGGTCTAGTTATAATTCTATAATTATACACACCAATCATGTTGCTCAAAGGATGTGACTCATCTAAAGGTGCCTGGTCTGTAGCTAGTGGAGGGTGTTCATGATATGCATGGTGAATACCTAATGTGCCCCTATATATTGTTTATAATGTTTTGGGAAAGGATCTAAGAAATTTTTTAGAGCCTTGTCCTATGTTTTTTGTGCTTGAGGAGGCTCAATTAGAGTTCCAATATCAATAAGGTTGCCATCTATCAAGTCTTGTATCTTATGTCTCAAACTAATGCATCTATTTGTTTTTGGTGCCCTATGAAAATCATAAAATGCATTTTGATCATATCAATGTGGAAGAGGATTTGTCATATCAAATTTTTAAATAGGAGGGAGAGATAAGACATTGCATTCTAATAGCTGTTATAAGACTCTGGTTGGATATACTAGTAGATTGGTAAAGGCTCACTGAGGAGGTGCTGATAAAACTACTTGTTGAGGGGGCTCTAAAGCTCCATTAAATATATGTTAATTTTTACTTTTTTAATCATTAACCTTTAATTTTTATGGGACTTTACTATTACTCTTGTTTGTTTTTTTTGATATGCTTGTGTACCTGAGTTTTCCCATTAAAAGTAATTTGACTTCCCTTTCCTTTAGTGTATGACATAACTTAGTGATGGAAGAAAACTTTTTAAACATTATTGACTCATGCAAAGCTAGTAGAAGACTCTATATAAAGAGATCTAGTAATTATTGATTAGACATGGGGCTAGTCATTTTAGCCAAGATAGTCTTATATCTAAGAATATAATCTATGAGATGCTCATTTGACCTTTATTTCTGTTATACAACTTGGGCATAAGAAACCTTGTCACATATGTTAATGATGAAATGAGCTAGGAAAATTTTAGCTAAAGGATTAAATACTTGGACCGACTAATTCGGTAGACTATAGAACCATTTTAGAGCATAATCATTTAAACTCCATGGAAATATCTTGGTTAGTAACCAATCATTTTGCACATAGTCTAAACATGTTGTGTGAAAATATTTCAAGTGTGTCTTTGGATCACCCTTGCCATCATATAGAGTGATCTTGGATTGAGCAAAACTTGGTGGCAAGGGTGTAGAAGAAATATGACATGCCAATAGTGTATGAAGTAAAGCAAAAGATTCCAAAGCCTGTGTTGGTCTAGAGGTACCTTGCTCAAGATGTAACACCTTGGATTAAAGATATTTAATCTCTTGCATAAGGGTAGCCACATCAAGAGACACAGATGTACTATTCGTAATTAGTAGTGCCACATAGGAAGGTTAGGATCCTATAGGGGGTTGTTGAGATATGGTTTCCCCCTTAGTATCATTTTCAACTAGTTGTTATGAAAGAATGGAAGACTCAACTTACTTAGCCTTTTTAATTTCCATGATAGATTGTAAAATAATGGCACGATTTTGGGGTTGTTTCCTAAGTCTCTCTCTAAAACTGTATATAATAAAATATTTGTTGATGATAACATCATCTACTATAGGTGGAAGTAGATCAATAGCCCAATGTGGTGGAGCATGAACATCGGTGTGTGTATCACCATTTTTATTCTCATTTTACTCATTCTTAGAATTATCCACATAGAAATTAGTGTAATCCTGATGTATAGAATCTATAGTAGGAAACTGAGCTAATTATTTATCTATGGTATATGGATAGGTTGGAGGAATATGGGTAAATTTAGGAGGGTTGACACTAAGTCTTGCACTTCATTTCAAAGGAAGAGATGCAAGGAACTTATGTGGCATAAGGAAAACAACTTGGAAAATAAAAGAGAAGATTAAATAAATGTAATCTAGGATTTGAAAAATAGCAAACTAGAATATGCATAAAAAGGATATGAAGCTCACTAACATATAAGGTGATACCTCCAAAAACGTAAGGAACTAGTATATTCAACTATGGTTTGAAAGAAATGATTTTTAAAATTACTATGGTGAATTTTAAAAATTAAATGTGAAATTTTAATTTATATATGTAGGAAAAATTAGAAGAATATTGCTAAAATCAACAAGCAATTTTTCTTAGGTTTCTAGGGTTTTTTTGTGTAAATGAAGTTAGGTTCACCAAATGATTTAATTTTTTTGGAAATAATGGAGTTTTATTCCTATTTTAGTTAAGGGTCTAGATTAATAAATCAGTACAAAATATAGCAATAAATATAGTCCTAATTTATACAACTATTTATCTTTTTCACCTTTCTAAAAATAAAAATAAATAAGAATAAATATAAATTAACTAGAAAATAGACTAAGATGACTGATACAAAGGTTGAAAATGGTTGTACAGTGCTACACCCTTAACCTTTGGCATGTATTGGGATATGTGTTGACAACTTATGGCTTACATACCTCTTTTATATTATTGTAACGTTTCTCTATGTTCTTAGTTAGGTTGGCCTATGGAATAATCATGGATAAGTAGACTATATATAGGAGATAGTGGTTAGTCTTTGATAATCATGTTAAGTATTTTATTTTTAGTGTATTTTTGTGGAGGTTTCCCCCTTGAAGTGGATTTGCTATATTATCTAGTATTCTACTCTTTTGTTAATTATTACTATGTGATCTCTCATATTTGCTTATTTTGTATAATATAAAATCATTCTATGCAAATGTATAAGTAATTTCATTACAAGTGGTATCATATTTTCAATTTGGGAAAGTTTCCTATGGTATTATTTTTTAGACATGGTAAGGCATGACTTCTATGAGGGGAAAGAGCGAACAAACATAAATTTCAATCTGGGAATTAATTTTTTCTATTAGTGCAGTATTGTTTGAAACACTTTTTTGAAAAAATAATAATTAAAAAAAAGTATGGAAATAAAATTTTGCTTTGTACAATTGTAGTCATTAGATTCATCTCGACGAGATAATTACAATGGTATATTTTGTTGGTACACTTTTAATGCTGAAATTTTTTACCCTAGTGCATAAATATAGTCATTAGATTCATCTTGGTGAGGTAAATACAATGGTACCATTTATTGGTACACTTTTTTTAGGTAAAAAACCCTCCTAGGTTTTGCATATGGCTGGTCTTACACAAGGACAAAAAAGGAGGCAAGAAACTCCTAAGACTCCTACCGGTGACATGGAATCTAGAACTTTAGATCCATTGACTTCTCAACTTTAGGCTTAAATAAAGGTCTTGGTGTGGCATGATGACTTTGTTTTATTTCAAATTGATGTTTCAAGGATGCACGAAGAGATTAATGGGGTTCACAATCAATTGAATTAGATCACTACTTCATTGGATGCTCTTTCATCTTAGTTACAGTCAAAAAACCATCCACTTCATCATTTAGGTCCTCTTCTTCTCAACAATAACAACTCTAATTCTAGTGTGAAACTAATGTTTACCAAAGTGGACATGCATAAATTTTATGGTAAGGATTTTATCACTTAGATTACCAAAATTGAGAATTTATTTGATCTACATCAAACTCCTAGTTCTCAAAAAGTGATAGTGGCATCTCTATATCTGTAACCTAAGTAGTTCATTTGGTATCACTGGTTATGTGCTCAAAATAAAAATAATGGTGCTCTTGTTACATGGTCTATTTTCATTGATGAGTTATTGGCTCATTATCAGAATAAAGTATCTGAGAACTACTTCAACCAATTATCCAAACTGTAGCAAATAAAAACTATGAAGGATTATATTCATCAATTTCACAATATATCTTTATGAGTGGAAGACATCATGGAGGAAAATTTGACTGGTCTATTTTTTGGTGGTCTCAAATATAGCATCTAATTGGAGGTTTAGATGTTTAACCCAATATCTATATCAAAAGCTATCCCACAAGCATGGATGGCTAAGGAAAAAGAGACGGTCAAATAAAAAACCTTCACTACTAATCATGATCATACCTTTCTAGCACCATCATATCCTCAACCCACCAGACTAACACCTTGATAAATTAAGAAGCAAGCTAAAGGGTTGTGTTATTATTGTGACAACAAATGGAGCAAAGACCATTATTATGTTGAAAAGAAGTTGTTTTACATCAAAGGTGCTAATGAGGATGATGATGATGAGGAGGCACTTTATGAGGATGAAGAAGGTCCTAAGGAGGAATCTAAAGACTCTCAACCTACTATTTTCCATCATGCCTTTTTAGGTATTAATACTCCCCAAATTCTTAAGGTGGTGGGTTTTCTAAAGAAATAGAAGGTCACTATTCTAATTGATTATGGGAGCACACATAATTTCATCAAAAATAAGTTGGATACTCATTTGAACTATCTTATTTTTTTATCTTGCTCTAAAATTTTAGGTCATGATTGCAAATGGTGGTGTATGCACTAAAATTTTCTCACCTTGATAATTATCATAATTCCTATTAATTTGACTTGATTATCCCATTTCCTAGCCATAAAAATTCTAAAATCATTTCCCATATCCTATCTAACATTTACCCTATCCTAAAATAAATTAATCCTATCATCAATCCTTAAATAAGACTTATTACCTACTAAACCTACCCCTAATCCCACTTTCCAATTTAAAATTCAATAAAATCCTAACTACCCACCCACCACCCTACACTAGCCTTTCCTAAGCACCTACAACCCTATGAAGAAATTTCTAAAATTTAGAAAATTCTAGAGATCTCTCCATTTTAGAGCCTCTCCTCTAGAATTTTCTATTCTATAGGATTCCATAGAATTAAAAATTCCATGTAAAATCCTCCACCCTAGATCTTGATGGCCCAAATTCAAATTTGGACCATAGGATCTCCCTCCATGAATCTATAAAACCAACACACCTTCCCTTGCTCAAGATAATGAATGTTTGAATGAGAATTGAAAGGATAAAGTGAGTGAGGACGTGTATCAAGAAAGCCATTATCAATCCTATCCAAGATATTTTCAAGCATCTACAAGAAATCCAACATTCAAGCACACAAAAATCTCAATCTTGGATCAGAACTATGAGAAGGTAAAAGTGATGGTAAGCATGAGCATTGCATTCTGATTTAACTTGTCTATCCCTTCCTATTGGTGCCATTATTTTTGGGTTTCCATTATCTCTTTTGATAATATTTTTTTGAATACATTTGGCTTATTTGAGAAAGATTTTTCTAAATTTGCAGTGTTTCCATTATGAGAGAATGGCTTGATGGTTACTTTTTCTATGAGGGATTTTTTAATTTGCATCCCCTTTTCTATAATCTCATCAAAAAATTTCACACATTGTAACTTTAACTAATATTTCAACTTTGTATTAAGATTTTCCACAAATATTTGTACCATCTCCTTTTTGGGTATTGTGCATCTTAATCAGCTTGCCAATCCACACCATCGTTGCAAGAAATAAACAAGATTTTCACCATCTCTTTATTTTGTGTTATAGAGGTCAATAATAGACACATCATACTCTATGTTAAAGGAGAAGTGCCTAAAAAATTGTTCTAACAATTCTCTAAAATTGGAATTTGACCCCTTGGGAAGGTGCATGAACCACTCTAATATTGGTCCTATTAAAATTTTAGTAAAAATCCTTAATATGTGGGCATATTCTTGTGATACTTCATAGAAAGCAATGAAAAGGTATTGCATGTGATCCCTCAAGTCTCCTTTTCCCCTATATTTTTCAAAATTTAGAATTTAAAAATGTGAAGGGAATGGAACCTATAGTATGTTGTCCAAAAGTGATGAGAAAAAATCCTTGTATTTGTATCTGAGGACCTATGCTTTGGGGTCGACCTGTTAGAGGGTTTCTTTCATCATATTCCATTCTTGGGCAAAGGTAGGATCCCTAAGAGGATTGACAGTTTGATTTTGAATTCTTTGAGGGATATGGGTATGGTGTCTGCTATGAGTGTATGATTGGTATGACTATTATTGTGGACATTATTGGTATTGTCTCATGGTGGGGATGATGTACATTAATTCCAAAGGATGAGATTAAGTTGTTGTGTAATTTGGTCTAAGAGATCGTCAATGGCAGTTTATCTCTTGTTAGCCTTAGTATGTCAATTAATGAGGGGTGGTTATTGGTCATCTTAATTTAAGAATCCATGGTCCACTTATTGGTGATCATTATGTTATAGGGTTGATGGATGGTTAACATTATTTAGACAGGTGCCCCTAATTTCCATATTTTGGTTTTGTTGTATATATTGTTCCAAGAGTTGTCAAACACCCTCATTATTAAGGAGGTTATTGAGAAGGTTACCATTATCATTTTATTATCAAGTATAAGGTTCCAATCAAGAAGACTATAGAAATCCTCATATTATTAAGTAGGGTCCATGAGTTGTCCCATAGTATGGTATTCTTGATTGGAACCTTATCCTTGATAGAATTAGGGTCAAGTTTGGATGACCATGATGAAAGAAGATGAGGTAGAATGAGGTGTTATTGAAGGTCTTTTTATTATTAAGTTGTAGTCCAAAAGATGAGACTACCAGTGGTCAAGAGAAAAGTTTGATGGATAGGATA
Organism: Torreya grandis; assembly: GCA_037957365.1. Taxonomy (NCBI): domain Eukaryota; kingdom Viridiplantae; phylum Streptophyta; class Pinopsida; order Cupressales; family Taxaceae; genus Torreya; species Torreya grandis. The sequence continues at coordinate 293,476 of JARHVA010009093.1, read as the reverse complement.
ACTATAAATTATCAAGAGAACAATAGTTCTTTTAAGAGATCAAACTAGAAAGGAAAGGGGGTGATAGGATCAAATAATTTTGTAAATTAGCAAGTGGATAAGTTGATGGGTGCTAGAGACAAAATACACTTGATAAGGATAAAAGATAATGATGGGTGCTAGCTTGATGTTTTATAAGGCTATGTTAAATAATAATTTCAAGTTGGGATAGGATAATGATGATATGTAGGAAAGAAATGACCACCAATAGTTTGATCTTTTATCCTCAACCAAATATTCAAAAGAGGGATGAGGAGAAAATGGGTGAGGATGGGATACAATTAAGAAGGTGTATGGACAAGGACCACTAATCAAGATAAATGGATGGGGATGATACATGATAAGGGGTTGGGGGAATGATATGTGAACACAAGTGACTCTCATAAATGGGCAACTTAGGATGCATAAATGAGGGTGATTTTAATCTGTTAAAAGGATTACTCTTGATCTAATAATGGTCATAGACAAGGGATGATTAATGGAATAGAGATAATGGTAAGTGGGGGATAATATATGGGATATGAATTTAATATGTGGACTATGGACTAGGTGTTAAGGTGATGATATAATAAATGAATGAAAAATGAGAATGGGTGATGAGAAGTACTTTGTGGATAGTATTCTCATGGAGGGTAATAAACCTCTATGAGTGATATGAAAATGGGACTATGATATGTAATATGTGAAGGTACTTATGATGACTACATGGTATGTGAACCTATAACTACAAGGGGTAGTTTATGTAGGTAAAAAAAGTATGGATAAATGATGATGACAAAAAGACTAATTATGGGGACAATAATTAAGGATGCAAAAGATAGATTACCAAAGATGGAGGTATGAACACAATATATGAAGGAAGATGGTTTTGTCTACTCAATGGATAGTGATATGGGATGATATTTATGGATATATTTTAGATATGATTGGATGTAGAAGGATTATGGTGTAAACAAGGTATGATTAAGATGAAATGGAGAAGATGATGATAAGGTAGGATTGGGATGATGAAGGATAAAAAATGGGTAAAATGATGATAAGATTAGATGATGAAAGATGTATGAATGCTATAAATGGGATGGGCCAAAGTATGAAAGTGATCTAAAGAAGATGATATGGTATAAAAGTATAATGGGATAAATGTAGGAAGAGTGATTTAATGTGGTGTTTTAAGGAAAATATGGATGATGATGGGTGGACTATGGATGACTAAAGGGATATAAATGTGATGAGGGTGTGTATAATGGATAAATAAAAGGGGATGGTGATGCAACAATATGGATATGATGAAATGTCTCTATGGAGAAAGTGATTAAAAAGGAGAGGAATGTTCCTAGATGGTTATCTAAGGTATTCACACAAAAATTTCAAGGGTGTGGCTGACTCAACTAACAAACAAAATGGGTCTTATCATAACACACAAATAAATCATGCTCATATACAACCATAATTATTAAACCATATGGGAGTTTAACATGATGTCCACATCATATAATGGCTATGCAAGTAAGGCTATAGGTTGGTGATCTATTATGGTATCAACCAAACCCTCTTGATCTTACTTGCTCCTAATGGTCACTTGGTCACTGATACTGACACCAGTAATAGAACACTTGTTATGACTTTAGTCTCTTATTATAAGGTTTACACAAGGATCTAAGTTATTCCCTTATATATGCATAGGTGCGATGGGGCCCAAGTCTATATAGGAGGCTATCTAGTTGCCTTAGGTATATGGACTTAATCATCTTCACTCCATAAAACCCTTTATAGGGAATTCAGCTTAGGCCATAATGATAATGCTCTCCTAATTTTTATACTCCACTAGAACATGGAGTGTGGTTAGCACATGGTGGTGAAATCCATGATACTAACCCCTAAATACTAAGCCACGTACATCGTGATGAAATCCACATCATGTGTTATCCTAAGGGAAGGCTTATACAAAAAGGCAAGCTCATAATATAGTTAATTAACCCTTATAATTACCTATGTGAGTTTCACATGATGTGACAAATTATGTACACATAAACAAACAAAATTCACATACACACACAAGGATTAAGCAAAATCAACAATTAACTACTAATAATTTATCAAACACTTAATCAAAATGGGCACCCCTTCTTACGATACAAAGGTTATAAATCTCCATTAGGGGTGCCTCAAGAATCCTCCAAAACTTGTAAGATATTCAAAAATATTAAAACAAAAATACCATTATTACACAGAGCAATACCACTAGTCAGAGATCAATACCACTACTTAGAGAGTCACGGTATTGCAAATCCTAAGTAACCTAGTGTTATTTGCTTTAAATCAGGATAAAGAGTCTTAGATCAAGCTATAAATCCTTACAAACTAAAAAATTATTATAGAGCTTTGTTTTTTAATACAATTATTGATATTAAAATTATCCAGAAACCTAAGATTGACCCCTAAAAAAATAATCTATAATATCGCTAATCTTTATGACAACCCTACTACTTACAAGACAATCCTGCGACTTGAAATGTAGTGGTATTGTAAAAATTGAACTAGTTCAGTAATCTCTCCTAGGAATTTATAGACCCTTAAAAATAGAACCACCCTCAGTTAGTTTAGATGCTTAAATATATGATGATAAAAGATGTAAAATTTTCCAAGATGATTAAAAGTGAAAAAGGGTGATCCTTAGATTAAAATTATGTTTCAAAACTTTAAAACCCCTAATATCCCCTTTTGCCTATACAAACATAACCTATGTAGGGTGTTAATATAAAAAAAGGATAAAAAAGGGCCTTGACTTGTATGTGTTGGATACATAATACCTCTACTTACATTCCAATATCACTAATTTTAAAGTGGTAGTATTATCAGATCTAGGCAAAACTCCTTATCACCCTGATGTTATTTTCTTAGCTATTTATCTCCTACAGATAGCTTAGGTAACCAAACATAAGATGGCTAAAGAAACAACAAGAAGTATAATATAATAGATAATATGGGGATTATTATTAATGTTTATAATACTATGACTATGATCTATAATACCACTATTTGCAGGATGATACTGTGACTTTTATAGTAACAAGATTATCATAATATTCTTAAATGATCTTCTACTGGTTAAAAAGAGAGAAATGTCCTTCCTTCATACCACAAACAACACATGTGAAAAAATTATAGATTTATTCCATCAATTATCTAAACATAAAGATTTTTGGGTTGCAATACCACTACTGGGAATGATGATACCGCTAGAAGCAAGATAATACTATGATTAGAAGAGTAGCGATATTGTTGAAACCTAAAGAACCCTACTAAAACCCTTGAATACTAATGGTTTGGCCTAAAATATCATGATTATGGTCAATGTGACCACTATTTTAATACCATGACTTATAGATCAATACCGCAACTCTCAAAAAACATGTGAAAACTCAGATTTTGTGCTTGTTTTCTCTTCTAATTGGCCCTGCAATCATCTAAAATGATTTTAACAAGAGTGTTAGCCTAAATAAGGGAGTTTCATCCCACTATGTTCACCAAAATTTGCACCAAATTTGGGATTCAAATAAAATATTATCAAAAGAGACAATGAAAACCCAAATATAATGACACCAATAGGAAGGGATAGAAATGTTAAATCAGAATGCAAAGCTAATGCTTACCATCACTTTTACCTTCTCATATCTCTGATCCAAGATTGAGATTTTGTGTTCTTAAATGTTGGATTGCTTGTATATGCTTTACAATGGCTTGGATAGGCTTGATAATGGCTTTCTTGATACACTTCCACACTCACTTGCTCCTTCCAATTATCATTCAAAACTCATTCAAACATTTATTAGCTTGAGCAAGGGAAGGCGTGTTGGTTTTATAGATTCATGGAGGGAGATCCTATGGTCCAAATTTGAATTTGGGCCATCAAGATCTAGGGTGGAGGATTTTCCATAGAATTTTTGATTCCATGGAATCCTCTAGAATAGAGGATTCTAGAGGAGAGGCTCTAAAATGGAGAGATCTCTAGAATTTTCTAAATTCTAGAAATTTCTCCATAGGGTTTTGGGTGCTTAGGAAAGGCTAGTGTAGGGTGGTGGGTGGGTACTAAGGATTTTCTTGAATTTTAAAAATTCAAGTGGGATTAGGGGTAGGTTTAGTAGGTAATAAGTCTTATTTATGGATTGATGACATGATTAATTAATTTTAGGCTAGGGTAAAGGTTAGATGGGATATGGGAAATGATTTTAGAAATTAAGCCAAGGGTTTTTATGGCTAGGAAATGGGATAATTAGGCCAAATTAATAGGAATTATGATAATTAGCAACATGAGCATATTTTAGTGCATATAGGTGGTACTATCAACTACTCAAGAAAATGCCATAGTATTAAGCTAGCCATTGGAGAGTACTTTTTGGATTCTCTTATGTTTTTTATTCCCATAGGGGAGCTGATATTGTTCTAGGAGTTTAGTGGCTCACCACTTTGGGCACTATTGAGATGAATTATTAGGAATTATTCATGTGTTTTCATTCTGAAGGAAGGACATTTGAGCTAAGATGATTAAGGGATAAATTTCCATAACTTGTTAGCTCCCATAAAATAATAAAGATTATTTGAAAAGGTGTTTAAGTATTTGTAGCTCACTTATTTTCCATGAAAGTTCATCCAACTCAGCCATTTTACCACTTGATCTACAATAAATAATTGATGCCCATTCGATTTTTTTTGGTGACATGCCTAAAGGACTTCCATATAGCTGCATGCATAATCATGTTATCATACTTATTCCTAGTAGTACACCACCCAACATTAGGCCATATAGGTATCCTTATGACAAAAAAAATGAAATTGAAAAGATGGTACATGAGATGTTGGATGTAGGAATCATTTACCATAGCCAAAGTTAAAATTATTCACCAGTTGTCATGGTGTGAAAGAAAGATTACACTTGGAGGATGTGCCTTGATTATAAGGAACTCAACAAGTACACTATCAAAGATAAGTTTCCCATTCATGTCATTAATTATTTTCTAGATGAATTAAATAGTGCATTTTATTTTGTCAAGTTAGATCTACATTCATGGTATCATCAAATCTAGATCCATGATGAAGACATACCCAAAAATGCTTTCAGGACTCATGATGTCCATTATGAATTTTTGGTTATGTCTTTTAGGCTAACAAATGCATAATCTACCTTTCAAAGTTTGATGAATACTATTTTAGGCCATTTTTGAGGAAATTTTTTCTGGTATGTTTAAATGATATCCTCATTTATAGTAACAATTGAGAAGACCATTTGCACCATGTGAAATAGGTACTCTCAATTTTGGAACAACATCATTTGTATGCCATACCTTTCAAATGTACTTTTTGATCTTGTGAGGCTGAGTATTTGGGTTATTTGGTTTCACATATAGGAGTAAAAGTGAATCCTAAAAAAATCTATGCAATGGTGGACTAGTTGATTCCTAAGACACTCAAACAACTAAGGGGATTTTTGGGGCTAAATGGTTAATATCATAGGATTGTCAAAAATTATGGTAGCATTGCAGCCCCACTCACATTTTTGTTGAAGAAAGACTCATTTTAGTTGACTGATATAGATATCATGGCATTCGAAAAAGTGAAATTGGCAATGTGCACCACTCTAGTGTTGGCTAATCCTAATTTTTATAATACTTTTATGATTGAATGTGATGCATCTAGGTATGGTATGGGAGTTGTACTCATGAAAGAAGTCAACCCACTTTCATTTTAAATTCATCAACTAAAGGGTAAAAATCAGCACAAGCCCATTTATGAGAAGGAAATGATGGCCATTTTTCATGTAGTCAAACAATGGAGGCCTTATTTGATGGGTCATCACTTTTAGGTAAAGACTAATCATGATAGTCTAAAATACTTTTTGGAATAAAGGTTATCATCTAAAGAATAATAGAAATGGGTAACTAAGATGTTAGGCTATGATTTTGAAATATTATACAAGAAAGGAAAGGATGATGTAGTGGTAGATGCACTATCTAGTAAGGATGAATCTATTGAGGCATTGTTATATGCTATGACCATTCTACAAGTAAATTAGCTAGAAGAAGTAGATCAGAATGGGACAAGGATAGTGCTACCCATGATTTGATTCAGAATCTTCAGCAAGGTTTGGGTGGATTTTAAAAATTCACATGGAATGGTGACGTATTATGGTATAAATATAGATTATACCTATGTAATAATTCTCTTCTTAAAAAAAAATCATTTAGGAACTTCATGTAACTCTAATTGGGGGTCATTCAAGATTTTTGAAAACCTATCATAGAATCAAGTAGGATTTTTTTTGGGAAAGACTCAAGTGGGATGTCCAGATATATGTGGCTTAATGTATGATCTATCAACAAAATAAAGGAGGAACCATCAAAACCCTAGGTCTTTTGCAGTCATTGTGTATCCCTAGCCAAATTTGGGAAGAGGTGTCTATGGATTTAATTATAGGGTTAATGAGATCTGATAGTCAAAATGTTATCATGGTTGTGGTAGATCATCTTAGTAAGTATGCTTATTTTTGTTCTTTATCATAGTCATTTGTTATTAGTATAGTAGCTTCTGCTTTTTACAATATAGTTCAAAAATTGCATGGTACCCTTAAGATCATTGTTAGTGATGGAGATCCCATCTTCATTAGTAATTTTTGGACTGAGTTATTTACATGTTTGGGCACCCAATTGGGTCATAGTTCATCCTATCATCCTCAATCATACTAACAAACTAAGGTAGTCAAAAAATGTCTATAAGGATATCTCCATTGTTTTATTTTGGATAAACAAGATAAATGGGTTCATTGGTTGCCACTTGTTGAATGGTGGTATAATACTTCTATTCATAGTTCTTCTAAAATGTCTCCTTTTCTATCACTATATGGATACCACCCTCTATCCATCACTTCGACCTTGAAGGTCCATCCTAAGGTTCATGCAGTTAAAGAACATATTCACTATCAATAGGAGGTCATTTCTAGTTTACATGAAAATTTAGCCATAGCCAAGAATCACATGAAATAATAGGTAGATCAACACAAGAGTGAGAGGCACTTTGACATTGGTGATTGGTATTTGTTTTATTATATACTTATAATAATATATCTTTGAAGCAACATAAAAAGGATAATAAGCTATCCCATAAGTATTATGGGCCTTATCAGATCTTACAAAAAATTGGTAGTGTGGCCTACAAGTTAGATTTTCTTTCCTCCAATTGAATACATCCATTATTTCATGTATCATTCATGAAAAAAGTCATTAGACACAAATTTTATACCCAAACTAAGTTACCATAATTGGATGAGGAATGAAAAGTGATTATTGATCCTGAGGCCATCCATCAAATGTGCATTAAGTAGTTTTGGTCTTGAGTGATTAAGGAGTACTTGATCAAATGGAAGAATCTACCCTGTGAATATTTTACTTGGGAGGATGAATCCTTTATGAAAAAACATCCATATTTGACTCAGTTTTGAGGACAACATTATTTTTAAGGGGAGGGGCATGCTATGTCCTTAACCTTTAGTGTGTCTTGGGATATATGTGGTTGACTTACAGCTTACATACCTCTTTTATATTTTTGTTACATTTATCTATATTCTTAGTTAGGTCATCCTATGGAATAACCATGGATAAGTAGACTATATATAAGAGGTAGTGGTTAGTCTTTGATCATCATGTTAAGTATTCTACTCTTAGTAAATTGTTGTAGAGGTTGCCCCCTCAAAGTGGCTTTGTTATATTATCTATTATTTTTATCTGTTGTCAATTATTGTTGTGTGATATATTATATTTGATTATTATGTATGATATAAAATCATTCTATGTGAACAACTAAGTAATTTAATTACATGTAGGACAGGGAAGGTGTCGTAAACCTAAATCTATCTTTCATTGGGCAAAAGGTTAAGATCAATAAAAAGTGGACACTTTGGTGTCTGATATTATTGTTTTTTCTTAATGATATTGTCCAAACTGATCATAAATACCTAAAACTTTTTGGGTAGTTGCATTGTGCATGTGTGAGTGTGCCTATGAAAAATTGAGCACTGGTTATCCATGGAACTCACAATAGAGCTGATTTTGTCTTCAAACCCTAACCTTCCATCATCCTTGATAAAATAACATTTGAGTCACTTGATAAAAATGGGGGTTAGTGAAAAAGATGTAATAAACATGAAATATACACCTCTTGTGTGGGTACGATGCCTACATACCAATACTCCAAAGAGGGATCAAGTCACATTAGTTCTCCCACCTAGTGTGCTTTGTGTAATAGTGTGATGTAGATAAAAATACCAAATTGATAGAGTTTGAGGTTGATAGGGACTAGAATGAGGATTTGATTAGGTCTACAACTGTGTTGAGTGACTGAGTGCAAAGAATAGGGAAGTTTGCCTTAGTGATTTTTTTATTCTTGCTTGTTTTATAAGTTTGGTTACCTCTTTTGTAAATGAGATTTGAGTGGGATTTTATAGGGAATAATTGGTCATGGGTCAGATGTATTCACTCTATTCCAACATAAATAAGGATAAGGATTAGATGAAAATGACTATTGGGGCTCAAAGTACAAATGGATAGGACCACTAAAAATAGGACACTTCTTTATGGGGTGTTATAGTCTAAAAGGGGCACTCATATCCTATAGGATTGAGACCTAAGGAAATATGATTGGCATGGGGAATACTATTTTGCTAAGGTGGACTTACTAATCATAAGGTTTTGGATGATTGAAAATGACCAAAAAAATGTCTAGAAGGGTGGTAAGAGCATGCAAAAAGGACCTATATATGGGGTGTCACAAGCCACACTCAAACTACCAATTTGGACATTTTATATGAATACATTAGGCTTTTATTTTGGTCAATATAGGCCTATTGGCACACCTTATTATAGGGTTTTTTCCTATTATTATTATATTTGTCTTATTTTTGTTCTTTTTGGAGAGAACTAGGCCTCCTATTGTGCCTGACCTAGATTCTGCACTAGTCAAAGGTGGGTTCATCTTAATCTAAATAATTAAATAATGAATAAAAAAAGAGATGTCACACTACATATTTTTTATGTGGGAAAACCTTGATGAGTTAAAACCCCCATTAATCTTATTCCATTATTTGAGAAACATTTATAGACCCAATAAATTCCTTATTCATCCCACTTCTTCACAATTCTTCACATAGAGTTCAGAGACCACCATTCCTATAAATAATAATGTTATAATAATCAAATAATACATTTTCATGAAATGTTAAAACAAAATTATAATGGTTGTGGATAGTTGCAACCAACTGATCCAACCCTTTAAATTAAACATAAGAACTTATTTCTCGCATATTCATTTTTTAAAACTTTGGTTGTGTAAATATTAAATATATTATTTATTTGATTTATGGAAAAATGTGGGCCACAATGTAACCCCATAGATATTATTGTTCCAAAAAATACATGACACTAGTGTTAATTTTAATTATCATAGAGTCCCCAAGCATTATTCAAACATATGAATTACTTTGAAAAATAAGAACATTTTGTATAAAAATGGTGTGTGGGTTATTCAAAACACTATGCCAATTAGGTAAATTATGGAAAAATTTAAATCTAACTAAGTACATTAGTAAAAATAATTAAAATCCACATAAGGCCAAGGCAAAGATGAAAGTATTAGTAATTATAAATAGTCAAAAGGAATGATAAGTGAGAGAAGGAGAAAGATAAATAATTTAAACGAACTTGCCTAGATCCTAAAAATACCTAGAAATTTAAAGAAGGTTCTAGATCTTTGTACAATATCTCCTAGAAGTCAAATCATGCTCTATGATAATTATAACTTTCAATGGGAAATGAATATAATAGTTCTAGTCAAATCTATAAAGTAGATATGAAAATGGCCCTATTGATATTAGAGGTTTTAAACTTCATGGTATGTTTACTTAGTAGTAGAGGTCTAGAAATATGTATTTAATAATTATAATTAGTATGCACAATAATATGTAATTATTATCCTTTTAAATAATCCTAATTAAGCATAATACTAAAAAAAGATAGAAAATGTGAAAATTTATTGGCTTTTACCCCTTGAGAGTTGTAACTATATGTCATGCATGCTAAAAATCAAGGCTCATGTAGTTTTTTGCATGTGAGTGACCCAAACCAAATAAGAGAAATAATTCACATTATCTCCTTAAGATAATCAATGATAAATATATATGCTCCTTCATGCAACATTTTTTTGGGTATAAATATGCAACCACAAGACATCAAGATATGATAAGCAAGAAATATGATCAATGTGTAGGATCCTTGATAAGTGTGTGATGGACATCTCCTTGATAAGTGTGTGATGGACATCTACATGATATAAAATTGTTACTTGGTGACACTTAATTTTCAAATGGATTAGGATACATGTGAATAAATAGTATCATTTTAAGTCAAATTAGGACACATTTATGAATAGGTCGACCATGGAAAAGAGTAAGAACCAAAAACTAAGGCACAAGAAATCAACACAAGGCATAAACAACCTAAAAATACAAGTTGACATTTTTTGATAGGGTAAAAAGTGGTTAGACCACTTTCAAACACCATTTAAAATGATCAAGTCATAAAAATACCATGAAACAAAGAAAAAGATAAATTTAGGGATCACTAGATGGATTTTGATATAGAAAATTGATAGATCTAAAGGTGTTCATGGAAATATCTAAATGACGCAAGGATATGAATGGTCTAAAGTGAAGTGAAAGTGTATAAAAAAGATCCAAATGTATAAAAATACACCAAGTACATGAAAACATGAAAAATGCACTATGAATACATGGCTTCTACTAAAATGAGGTGTCTATATAATACAAAACGTTAATGTGGATTCATGGACATGTATCAAATTTAAACAAAAAAATAAGCACATACTTAAACATTACATAATGGAGATGGAATATGAATTAGGTATTTCTTGATAATGAATCATTTACATTATGATGTCAGCAACTTGAATGTATCTACAAGAAAACATGAATGCATGCAAGTAGATTAATGTCTCAATAAATTAGGTAAATGTAACACAAATAAATAAATAAAAAATATATGTTCTTGATGGCATGTGAACCATGTTGTGACTCTTGAAACTTTGAAACTAAAAATTGGAAATGGAAATTAGAATTGAAACTAGGTGCTTCAACACTGGGGTAAACAATCTAGTTCTTGATTAAAGAAATAGACATATGGTAACTCGTAGTCTCACTTTGTCTCTCACGATACCATGTGGTCTCACTTATGTTAAAAATATCTGATTCCATGTAAGAAATATATAAGCATTGATATCCTAATAAATTCTCAAAGTACTAGTTTAATCTAAAAAAATATAGCTTTACACAAGAGTGAACCATAGATAAATATTGTATTCACAAAAATTTCAAAATTTTATTAGGCATCCTTACATTATACAAAAGGATAATGGGTATATGTATCAAATACAAGTTTTTTCTTCCCTTTCCCTATTAAACACATAATAATCACATGTAATTATCCCACTTAAAGGTGGAAAATTAATACACATCATTTAATGTTTATCCTTATCCCATTATTAATCCCTATAAATTTTATTAGAGCATAATTATTATCGAATCTAACTTAGGTTAACTCAATAATAGGTACACTTTAAATATATCACCAACACACCCACTTATTTGAAACTTAGGTAGGCCGATGCATAATAAGGAGGCTCAAAATCCTCTAAAATGGGTTTTAAAAACTAGGCTTAGTGGGCTACCCATGTACAACAAAAAATCATTAATATAAAAAATGAGACATACCTCAAGGTCTCTCAAAAAACCAATAAAATAACATAAGTGACTAGTGGTTCTAAGATATGGTACAAGAATGGGTTGATCCATGATTTAAGAAGGTAATAAAATGCACAATATTAAAAAAAATATGTTGCAAGAGGATGAGTAGACACATCACTAAAAAAGGTACACTATATGGGTTGAAACAATCACTAAATAAGCATTGGGTGGGTTGATCCACCATTAAATCAAGATGTACTAAATGTTTCACTTGAGGAGATGGAAAATATATTGAAGTAGGATAAAGTTGATAAAATTTGTTAATTGGAGGGGAGGACTCAAATACTTCCAAAGTGACACATAAACTAATAAAAATACATTAAAATGATTTAAATGATCTAGTGGGGATACCTAGCTATTGTCCCTAAATTTTTTTCACCAAGTGCATTAGATAAGTTGGAATTCATAAGACTTAAATTGGTATGATCTTCATGGTTGTATATCAAACTAAAGATAAAAATGAAAATTTCCATCACAATGGAAATACTAGAAGAGATTTTGAGATGTGCCATAACAAGAATAACCAATAGAGTTACAAACAACACCCAAAGAAATAATATAACCAAACATATACACTATAATAATAAATGGGTGGAGTGGATGATAAAATATTTGGGTAGTCTAAATCTGATACTCAAACATTAAACAATTGATAGATGTTTGGGATTCTAAAAAAATCTCACCACAAGGATGCACAAATATTAATAATGTATCAACGTGTATCGAGTTTAAATATCTCAAAAAAGACATATAAAGGTATTAAAATATATGTTTGAGACATCAAAAAATTCTACACACAAGGAGAATAAAACTCTTTTAAAAAAAACATCATAAAATGATATTTGTTCCAAAAAGAAAAACTACTAGGCAATACAAATGGTGTACAAACAATCTAGATGAATAGTGAAATAACCACATTAGTAGAGGCCATGTAAATATTAATGATTATGCCACCAATACTAATCTAAAAATACAGCCCAAAAAATACATATGGTGGAATAAAATCTTTAATGTGTATTTGTGACAAGTTCACAAATAGTGTATGTACAGAAATATTTGAATTGTATTCTAGACTCTCATGCTTATATGAATGTAAAAACATATCAGGAATATTATGCGTAAAATAAGAAATATTAAGTTAATCATGCCTGAGTTAAGGTGAATAAGAGTTCATGAGTAACTCTATGTTCTCAAAAAGAGTGTAATGAACACATACACGATTATCTCTCATAAAATGATCTTAATTAAGATGAATCAACTGCTCAATAGCCAATGTCATGATGAGTAGTCTAATGAAAGTGCATCATTGTAAATAACTCAATTGTGTTAGTTTTGGGTCTTATGAGGTATTATAAGTCATGATTTAGGAATAATAAATATTATCTTGGTTTCATTTATTGGTTTTAGGTCATTTAGGAGTGTTTGAACTTTCTTACCTAAACTAGGAAATTTTAATTTTTGAATTGGTTTTGAATGATTTGGTTTATTTTAGCATGTTTCATGGGATCTTGATAATTTTTAAGGGATAATTAGGGTCAATTTACATATTTAAAATGTTGTTTAGTAATTACCTTAGTTTTCAATGTTTTAAATTATGCATTTTACCTTGATAAGTCTTAATCTACATAGAAAAAGGGTTGAATCAAGCGTGTTAGAAGAGTTTTAGGGTGGTTGAGAAATAATTGGTAAATTAAACAAGATGTAACTAAATTTATGCATGTATTATGATTTAAAACATAAATAAAGGAGGGATATAACACATAAAAATAATAAGAGAAGCTCATTTTGGGGGTTGGTGGTTATATGTGGGTGAAAATCGAGAAGACTACCTACAGGTCTATATATGTATCAATAAATTTATGAATAAAAATAATTTGGTGATGGTGTACATGAGTCTTCAAGATTTTAAATATGTGAATGAAATTATTTGATTATTTCCTAAAAAATTTATTAATATTATGTTTTTTTTTAGTTGTTAGAGGTCTCAAAGACTGGTTTTTATATATACAATCCAAGAAAGAACTTATTTCCTATATCTATTAAAGATAGATCAAGACTAAATTCCACTTCCTATAGATTATAAAACACTTAATGGACCTAATCCAAGTGATATGGTTGTTTGTATGTCTTTAAAGCAAAATATTTCATTAATTTTATGCTCTTAGGATCTGTACAGTATGTAAAACCCTAGGTCTTCTACTCTCCTTTGTCTTTGATTTGTAATTGTCTCAATTAATTGTTATAATTACGTATATATCTCTTTCATATTCTAGATCATCTGATAAATTTCTCCTTGTCTTCTCACTATATCTTACACCTCAAAGATTTAAACATTATTTGATACCAAATAATGACCCTAAATACTATCAAGACAAGAAAATACCAATAGGCAAAGCTTCTAAAAAAATATGTATTGATTTGTATTGAATGATTCAAATATTTACAAACCATGCATAAATAAGCCTCAACTCAGAATTGGAGTTGACATGCAAAATTCAAAAGTCTATAAATAAATAAAACTCCATGTTATTTTTAGCAATTATTATTTTTAGTAAGTTTAGCATGCAAGTGCACACAACTCTAAAAATCTAAAAAAATAAACTAAACACTAAAATTAACCTATCAAATGAATATCAACTAAAGTTCAAGTTAGGTTATAAAAATATACAAATTTTAAAATTTGAAAAGTATCAAAAATAATATTAAACTATAATTTTAGACCCTCATATGGCCACATATGGTCTACAAAAATATCAAAAACATCCATAACGAGAGAGGTCAAGTTATGGTTACACCAAAAATTTTGAGACAGTCATTTTGACATGAAGATGAGCTCAAACAAAGCTAAAAATCAAAATTTATGGCATATGGATGTTTGGCCTCTTTTCCAACATCACTAATCAAGGTGATATGGGTGTTTTGATGTCTTTAAAACAAAATATCTCATTAATTATATGCTCTTGGGTTCTGTATAGTATACAAAACTTTAGTTCAGTGTTTCTTCTATGAAAACTCTTATAACTCTTGAACAAACTATCCAAATATTATAAAAATTTATAGATAAATGATATACAGGGTGTTTTATGTGGTTCAAGTGGTTTGAATCCTTGGGAATAGTGACAATTTCAGATATAAAAGAATGTGTATTATGTAGGCCTAAAAAAAGTCTAAATTATAGTTTTGCCATTTTTTTCAAGAGAAACAAGTTGGTAAGAGGATATAAACCTTGTCACTTGACTTTAATATCATGTGGATGATTTCATGAAATTTATTTATTAATATATAAAGTTTATTTTGTATTTTTTGGCATATAAATAAGATTAATCAGACCTAAAAACAAAATTATGAGCCTATAGTACAGTCAGTCCTATTGAGAGATCAATATTTTTTGGATCAACTTACAAAATAGTGTATTAGAGCTCAATTTAGGTTGTATAAAATTGAAAGGATCCCAATATTTGATTGAAAATTATGAAATATTTTTTTTATAGATGGTAGCTAAAGTAAGATCAAGATGAGGTCAGAGGAGACAACCTACTCAAGCAATGTTACTTGAGGAAATGATAAATATTCAAGATCATTTATAGGAAATGGATATTGAAAAAAGAAGAGGAATTTATATGGGATATGTTAGTGATAGATAATAATAAGAGAGGCCTCAATAATAAATTGAAGAACTAGAGGAATGAAAAGGAAGAGTAGAATAAAGATTGATCAGAGTAGTCATGGCGGTTAGCTCTAAACCCAAGTTATAAGAAACTATATATGAAATTAGTCTAAATTTAGAGGATCTAGTTTACTGGTTCAATGCCATGGACAATTTTTTTTAATATGAAGTTATATATGACGATAAAAAGGTAAATTTTTATATTACTATATAAAAAGGTCATGCATCCCTTTGGTGGGATGGAATGCAAGAAGAGAGATGAAGAAAAAATAAATCAAAGATCAAGATTTGGGAAATAATTGTGGCCAAGTTAAAAGGTGAATTCATTCCAAAGTAATATCAAACCAATATCTTCAAGAAGCTTTGAAACTTAAGGTAAAATGAGATGATAATCAAGGACTACACATGCATTCTAAAAACTAACCATAAAAGTAAAACATATAGAAAAAGATGATAAAAAGGTGGATAGATACATGAATGGATTAAGGTTAAACATAAAATATGAGATCATTATCCTATCACCAAGATTAGTTGAGGAGGCACACCAATTTGATCTTAAGGTAGAGGATAAATTATTTAGAAATCAAACTCAATAATCAATAGGTAGAGGAAAAACTTATAGAGGTAGAGGACAACATGGTGTAATAAGTCAGTTTTAAGAACATCATGAGTAATATATAAATCCACAAAGCCTAAATTATTATATAAGATGTGGATATTATTTTAGAGTTAAGAGACCATTTATAAGAGGCAATGGAAGAGGCTTTGTTGGTATATGCTTCAAATGCAACAAGTATGGACATAGATACTATGAGTGCCTAGAGAATCCTTCAACAAGCCAAGGTAGTGCTAAAATTATACATGTTAATGAGGAGAGTGTGTGATCACCTTCTCATGAATATTCACCTAAAATTGGAGAATATTTTCTCATAAAGAGAGTGTTACTTAAGCCCAAAAAGGATATCAAGGATCCTTCATAATGAATGACATTGTACAAAACCACTTGCAAGCTAAATTTTAAGTGTTACAAGGTCATTATATATAGTGAAAGTAGTGATAAATTAGTATATTTTTAAAAGGTTGATAATTTAGGTTTTAATAAATCAACACACCCTACTCCTTATAAGTTGTCCTAGTTGGCAAAAAGGACATCAATTCTTGGTAAATGAAAAATGTAATGTGACATTTTAGATAAGTATATATAAGGATGAATTTGTGTGTGATGTTATGCCAATAGATGTCTACCATGTTATTCTTTGCATACCTTTATAGTTTGATAGGAAGGCAATACATGATGGGAGAATCAATACCTATACCTTTGAGAATGGTGTAAATAAGCAAACCCTTATACCATTTAAGGGTGAGAATGTAGTAGAGGATGATAGTATTAAGGTGTTTTTAACAAGTGGCAAAGAGTTATTATAATAAATCAAAAAAGGGGTTATTTTATTCATTTATGGGTAAGCCTAAAATATTAATCATAATTAATAAGTTGATCGATATTACTATAAAAATTTAGAATTTACTTAATGATTATGTTGATATAGTTTTGGATAGCTTACCTAATGAACTACCTTTAAGGAGAAGCATCAACCATCACATATATCTCATTCTACTAGCCAATATACCAAATAAGGTAGCTTACTAGATGAAATTAAAGGAAGATGGGGAATCAAGAAACAAGTGTAAGAATTGTTGGACAAGGGGTTAGCCAGAGAGAGTTTGAGTCTTGTGTTGTTCAAATAGTCCTAACACCTAAGAAGGATGGAGGCTATAAAATGTGTACTGATTCAAGATCCATAAATAAGTTCATAATTTTATATAGATTCATTTTACCTATAATTAATGATCTAATGAATTTTTTAAGTGGTTTAAGGTATTTCTCCAAGATAGACTTGAAAATTAGCTATCATCATATTAGAATTAGGAGGGAGATGAATGTAAAACAACCTTTAATACAAATTATGGGCTCTATGAATGGCTTGTATTTCTATTTGGACTAACTATAGTCATATAAAATGCAAAAATTAGTAGCCTGAGCATGGCTAATGACACCCAACCCAGAGGTCTATCTTGTTTTCTCTCATGACCCTCATAGGCTTGAATCTATTTGTTCTTAGTCAATAGTAACCTTATAGACCTGATCCTAGCTAAGCTAGAACCCTTTTTCATGACCAATCCATCCCCCTAGGTCTCATCTCCCTAAAATAATAACACCACACTAGGATAATAGAGCTAATGCCACTTCTATCCACTTTTAGTGCTATTGTCCAAGCTCATTTCTGGCCCCAACAGTTCATTCCTTTTGGTTTTCCATCTTTCTCCTTATCAACCTAATGTAATAAAATTCAATCCATGACTACTAGATCCCTATAAAATCCCATTCAAAGAAAATTTGAAGGGGGTTGGTAAATATTATTAAGCAAGCAAGAATACAAGTGAAACCACTCAATAAATTTCCCCTATTCTCTACATACATCCATCCAGTATAGTCTCAAGTAGATCCAAATATCTACATCAGTCCCTAACCATCCTTAAGCACATCTAGTCTAACATTTCTTACATTCTCATATCAAAATTACACCAAGCACTTTCAAAAGGATAACTACATATGGATTGATCTCTCTTCGAAGTATTGTTATGTAGGTAGTGTGCCCACACATGGGGTGTGAAGCACATCTAATGCATCTTACACACACTAATACCTTTTCCTTATTTTCCATTTTTTTATTCAAGTACATTGAAGGCATAAAAATGAAGAAAATTATCTCTACAAGGAGCATTGTTGATAGTGAGGCTTCACAAATTCATAGATAGGGTCACAAAGACCTACCAAGAAAAACCTAAAAAGCTTAGATTTTTAAGCTAATATCATCAGACAAAGACTACAGTGTCTATGCCACTCTTATCCACCTTTGTTTATCCTATACTATCAAAAAATAAAAGTTAGAATACTATTTGTGATAATGTCCTAGTCCCACAGTGAATATCAGACCCTATCTCAGTCAGATCAACACAGTTTAAGATAAGTCTTATTTTCTCCATCTTATTACTATTTTTAGAAAAGCTCTAATTACAACTCATTATTTTATTTATTACATATTATTTATTAATTTATCAATCTAGACCCTTTAATTAAATTAGGATTAAAACCCCAATATTCCTAAAACTGTTAAAACATTTGGTGAACCCTTTAAAATTCAAAATTCAATAGTAATTTAAAAATATATATTTTTCTCAAAACCCTAGTTATACATACTAGGTCCTATTCAATCAAGCATGTTCTAATAATTTTTTGAATGATTAGTTGTATATTTAAATTATAAATCCGATTTCATTTTCCAAATTCTATAGTATTTTGTAAAAATATCATTATCAAAACCCTAGTTTCATGTACTAGCTCCTATTCACTTCTTGAGTTATCACCTTACATTTATAATCAAATTTTTTAAAAATGAATCTCACTTATTTGCAAATTCTTCTTACATTTATTTCAAATAATAAGGAGACTATACTCAGTCATATCATGTACATGAATGATGAAGTTTACCATATGTTAATCTGAAGCTTCATTCTTTGCATTTCATGCTTAATTTTCATAATTAGAGATGATATTACAAAATTTATAGCTCAAATTGCGAAAGATTTCATATTTATTTTGAATAATCTTTCTCTCTCATGAGGAATAATGTCTAACTCTATTTTTCTAAACATGTTAAAAATATTATGTCACAAGTCAAAGTTCTTTATGTATCAATGCATAGTTCCATACCCTCTATCCCTTGTTTACTATCTCTCATGTGAAACATTCTCTATAATCATATTGATATACAACTTATAACTCCACTTTCATGAATTTTAGCCCATATACATGGTTTTTACCTAGATGTATATGCCTCCTTGGATACTCTTATTTCAATGTCATATTTCATGTAGAAGAAAGAAATCCCTTCTCCTCTTCTCCCTCAAGAGGGTGATAACTAATTTCCCTATAACTAGGTCTATGTTATCACCCCTCCAAAAGGTGAGGTAGCATATACTACTATTCCTAATGCATACATTCATCTTATAGTTTTTTCAAATCCTCTTCAACATATGTGTTTACATATTAAATCTAAAGCAACTAAAGTTTTCACTTGTCAGACTATAAGGGATCAAATCACCAGTATGAGCAAGATAATTTCATATTTATAAATGTAGAATCAGTTATTATATGAAAAAATCACAACATTGGAAAATCAAATTATAATACAAAATCCTCAAAGGCACCCTAGTTTCAATCATACGTATGCACCTTCACATAGTCAATTGATTGCATGTAATGTTACATAACAAACCAAGAAATCACAACAAAGTAACTCTACAACTAGTGATTCAAAAATCATTCAAAGATCAAATAAGATTTCAAGTGAGGTACTAAGGGAAATGATTAAATATAAGTTAATTAAACTAACTCCTCTACATCTAGTGACGAAATCCATATATTATTGTGCATATCATAGAATGCATGGGAATCACATAGATTCATGTTTGGCATTGAAACAACATATACAATAGACAATTGCTAATGAGGACCCTACACAAGGTAAATGAGTCAAACAATCCATAGTGACACAAGATCACATTCACACAGGTTTTAATTTAAAAATAGTACAAAAGTGGTTACCAAAGCATAACCCAGAACAAAAAAATTATTAAAAGCAAAAAAAAGTACCAAAATCATAGGTAAAGCACAAAAAAGATGTAAATCTACTTCTAAAAAATGAGGCTCAACTTTCAAAACAATATGTGTTTGGCAAAAATATCTACAATAGTTTGATTATAAAGGTCAAGGGTTGGGTAAACATGCTCAATGCATCACTACTCCTATTCTATTAGTTGATAATGTTTGTCACCAAGGTTTAGGATTTATTGAAAATCCTAAGACAAATCAGTCACATACATAATTTATCAAAGGAAAAATCTAGATATAACAAAAGTCAACACTAGCATCCCATTGGTTCAAAATCAAGATGATAATGATGAGTGGAACAATATAGGTTATTATTATTTCCAAGGTATCACCAATCCATTCCATCGTGCTTCACAATCATGCACATTTCCTTTGTTTGATATAGGATACCATGATAAGGAGTCTTCCATGAGACTCATCGATTAATATTCTCTTCTTAGCCTTGTACATATTTTATTTTAAAATTAATTGTACATGGTCCTCTTATGATTGATTTTACATAACTTAAATATATCAAAATACAAAAATAATAAAAAAATTCAAAATACAAAAACATTTAAATAAAGAAAAATCCCCTAAAACATTTTGATTGTATACATCATCCATACTTTGCATTGCTACTACTATGCTAGATTTACATTTGTTGTTATATACCTATTATTTGTCAAGTTATCTACATTACCATTCTTCACTTAATCTTCTTTGAGTGTGTGTAGTGATATCTAGATCCTTGATTGCTTCACTCTGTCCATTGAGGGGGCATCCTACTTATACATTTGAGACATACTTTAATATATTTACCCACTGGGGGCATCTTCCACATGACTACACCATCCAAGTTATCTCATTACTACACCACACACTATAGTTATCATGATGATGTACATTATTTATTAAGATTACATAGATTACTCTATCGAGACTCACTAGTATTTAACACTTGTGTATTTCTTTGCATATACCTAGTCTTGTACTAACATGTCTTGCATACTTTCACTCTTTATTTGATTAGTTAGATGTGCTTTTATTTTCCAATATTTACATTCTTTGTCTTATTTCTTAGTTTAACTTTATGTGATTGCATTCCTAGTTTCTACATATTTTCTGGTATGTGCCTTAGGACATTTTCCAATGTTCTTGTTTCTATTCAGTGTGTGCCTTTAGACATTTGCCAATGTCCCTTGCCTATACTCTTCTATGTGATTATGGATTTTAAACCAAATTGATTATTTAAACTATATTTTTATGTGAAATTTGAACATGCCTTGTATGATTTATTTCTAGTTTGAGTGACATGTGCCCATGTCCCTTATTTTCTTGGCCCATTAGCCACTCTTGTACACTTCTTTCTTCTTGCCTTGTGTGTTTGTTTCCTGATTTATTTTGATTGTTTGTAATTCAATTATCCAAATCATGCATTATCTTACTTCTTTTATTCCATGATGGACATCATGCTCCATCCCTCCATGACAACTAACAATTAACAACTAACACTTCCAATTTTAGGTCAGTACATTACATATGATATTACATTATTACATCTATCTAGGCATATCCCTGTTGATATAATAGTATCTCAATAAGGGAAATCATTATAGGGTCTTCATTCTTACCCTTAGAAGAGGGGGTAACAAACAAGGGTTTTGTCATAGAGATTATATCTTCTAACAGTCAAAATAGTAGCATTCAAAACACCCAAATAAATAATAAAACATCAAACCCATTAGAACAAACCAAGCAGACAGTCAAGAATCTAGAACAGTCATCAGATTTGGCCTAGAAAAATAGCACTGAGACTAGACTATAATTCCAATGGCACTACTATCTATTTCTCATTCTCTTGTCCTAGTAGAAAAACCAAATTTTCCAAGAATAGACAAAAAAGTATGTTCATTTATAATTTTATTAGTCATAATTCATACTAGTTTCAAAAAAATTAGTATAGTTTTGTTCAAAGAATCTAGTTATAGGGGGAATCATGCATGGTATAATGGATCTCACTTCTAATTTTAGATATGGAAGTTGGTACAACTTCTAGATCAAAATCCATGTTTCAGACCCTAGTGATTAGGGGCAATGTGCATGACACATTTTTTCTTTCTTTTTAAGTTCAACATTACCTAGGCATTCTCAATAGTTGCATGCTTTAGTCCATATGTACATGGTTGGCATCATTTTGGTTTGGCTTAAATACAAGCCTAACTTCTAAGTTCATAAGTGGATTCCATAAAGCTAGATTCTTAGTTTTGGAGTGGCTTTCATATAAGCCTAATATCCATCTTTTAAAATGGCCAAGAGTGGCCTAGTTTGTAACATACATTCAATTATCCACACAAGCATTATTAGATCACAGTGGACTTAAAATACATCTCATATGACACATATTTATACCAATATCAATTTATATCTTCACTTTATGGAGAAATAATGGATTCAAAGGACTAGCTAGCCTTTGTATTCTTGAGCCACCTATTTAGAGGGATTGGACACATAGTAAAAACATCGATCAACACACGTAAGATCATATAGCTTCACTTAGTAGGTGAAAATGGATCCAAAGGGCTAGCCTTTGCATTTTTGAGCCAATTTCTAGGGAATTGAGCACTCAACTTTATTCATGATATTACTCTTGGTACAACATCATCTAATATTACTCAGCATCACTCATCATCACAATAGGTTTTATATTGGTCCACATACCCGATGAGGTATATTCATTCCTTTCTCTTCCTCTCTCTTACCAATCTTTGTACATTCTTATTTTGCATATAGCATATTTAATAAGAAATAATCTTCTATTTATTTTATTTTATAGATTTACACTTCATAATGTGCTTTCTCTATACACACCCAACATCACAAAAGCTTCATGAGATTCACCCTTATATGTAATTTTAGGTACACTTTCTATTTTCCTTTATCCTAATATTTTTCTTTACTACATCACTAGAATAAAGGAGGGGTAAACGTAGTCATATAAAATGTAAAAATTGGTAACTTGAGCATGGCTAGTGACACCTAACCCATACATCCCTCTTGCTTACTCTCATGACCCTCATAGGCTTGTTTTTACTAATTCCAAGTCATTTGTAGCCTTTCAGACATGATCTTAGCTAATCCAAGGTCCTCTTTTCATGACCAACCCATCCTTCAAGGTACTATCTCCTCAGGATAATAGCACCACACTAGGATAATAACACTAATGCCACTCCTATCCACTTTTGATGTTGTTGTCTAAGCTCATTTTTTGGCCCTAGTGGTCAATTCATTATAGTTTTCCATCATTATCCTTTTCAACTTAATGTGATCAAAATCAATCCATGACCAATAGAACCTACTGAGCAAAACCCATAAAGCTTAAATCCTCATGACAACAACTCTGAACAAGGGCTACAACATTGGTGCCACTCTTATCCACATTCAATGCTCCTATCCAATCAAAAAGCAAAAGTCAAAATCCTATTTGCGATAGTGTCCTAGACCCACATAGTGAATATCAAACCCTGTATCAATTGGATTAGCATAATTTAAGCTAAGTCTGATTTTATCCCTCTTATTACTATTTTTAGAAAAGCTCTAGTTACAAATAAATTTCACAAATCAGTAGCTTATTCACTACATATTATTTATTGATTTATCAATCTAGGCCCTTTAAGTAAATTAGGAATAAAACCCCAATATTCCCAAAACTATTAAAACACTAACCAATGTTCCAAACACATTCATGAGGCTTATGAATGAGGTACTCAAATCTTTCACTAGTAAATTCATCATTATTTATTTAGATGAGATTTTTATTTATAGTTAATCAAAAGAAGAATGTATTGAACATATTAGAATGGTTTTTAGCAAGCCAAAAGATTAAAATATAGTAATAAACCTCAAAAGGTGCACTTTCATGAAGACAAAGTTAATTTATTTGGGATTTTTCATCTATCAAGAAAAATTGAATATGGATAAGGAGAAGGCAAAAGCCATAATGGAATGGCCTATACTAAGGAGTGCATATGAGGTAATAAGTTTTCATGGTTTGGCTAGTTTTTACCAAAAGCTAATAAGAAATTTCAGAAGCATTCATGCTCCTATTGTAGAAACAATTAAGGGAAACAAACATCCATTTAGATTGACTGAGGTAGCTAAGATATATTTTCAAATTATAAATAATAAGATTATAGAAAAACCCATCCTAGTTTTACCTAATTTTGGCAAACTTTTACAAGTAGAGTGTGATGATAGTGGGACTGCCATATGAGTTTTTTAATTCAAAAATGAAAAACAATTACCTAATTCATTGAGAAAATTAATGAGGAAAAAAGGAATTACTCAACATATGAGCAAGATTTAATGCCTAAAGAGTTTTTTCTTTAGATTTACAATCATTCCTTTTAATTTATTAGTATTCAAAGTAAACCAAGTCTAATGAATGTAAAGTAGATTGAGTATTTAAAAAGTTTTTGTTTTATTATCAATCATAAGATTGGATAATTTTATAAATTTTTAGATGATTTAATTAGGATAAATTTGTATTTTTATAAATCCTAAGTGGATATATTGGGATTTGACATGTTGAAAGAGCTGTACAAGGAAGATCTTGATTTTAATGAGGCATATGAAGTATGTGATGTTAGGTGTGGATCATGATTCTCTTCAAGGATAAGAGGTTAAAATTTTGATCTTATTTTATTTGGGTTTTAGATTCCATTCTTTGTATCCCTAATGGAATGGGGGGTTGCAAGGGGGCGAACCTAGTCAATCTGAGCCATTGATTAAAATTGCCTTGTGAAATTATGATTTCATAGTCAATCTAGGCCATTGATTAAAGGTTTTTAGATCTAATGGTAGAGGTTTTGTTTAGTTTTTTTTCCCTAAAATATATTGATACATGGCTGAGATGAAAAAAAGGTATTATACATAGAGAGAGGAGGTAAAAAAGGTAGAGAGGTGTAACAGGTTTTGCTGCAGGATTTGTTTCTCCCTTGTATTGTTCAAAATAATATACTAGACAAGTTTGGTGGATGTTTCAGATCTTGTGTGAACCATGTTAAATCTGGTGTCTCCTATTTTGTGCATGTTTATGATTATTTTTTGTATATTTGATTGATTCATTTCATAGTTTCTCTTGTATGTGATTTGGGGATAAATATGTGTTTTATTTTATCCTAACATGTGAGAATAAAATAAGTATAGATATGAGTCCATGGATTGAATACATGGTTCAAGAAGGACTATTATTCATGGGCAAACAACTATGCATACCAAAAGGATCCATAAAAGAGAATCTACTAAAGGAAAAACATAGTGGCAATTTAGAAGGACATTTTGCACAAGATAAGACACTTGATATATTAAGTGCATAATTTTATTGTCCAAGTATGAAATTTTATGTGAAGAGGTTTGTTAAGAGATGCATAATATGATGGTATTCTAAGGTAAGAATTGAAAACATAAGTCTATATCAACCATTACCCAATCTTAGCAGGCTATGGGATTTAATAAGTATGGACTTTGTACTTGGGCTACAAAAGACTAAAAAGGTAATGATTCTATATTTTTAGTGGTTGATAGGTTTTATAAGGTGTCTCACTTAATTCCTTATGCAAATACAAGTGATGAAAATAATATTTTTAACTTTTTATTCAAACAAGTGAAGTTGCATGATATTCCTAGGAGTATTGTATCAAACATAGATACTAAATATGTATCCTGACACTTTCAGAGAACTATTTAGAATAAATTCGAGACTGTGTTAATTTTAAATTAATATTACCACCTAAGACTAATGGTCAAATTGAATTGGTCAATCATAGCCTTGGAAACATATTTGAAAGTTTAGCAGGTGACCATACAAAATAGTGGGATAAAGTACTATCTTAGATAGAATTTTCATATAATCATTTCCAAAATAGAAGTACAAGTTATATCCCATTTAATATTATATATGGAAACCATCTAATTGGAG
Source organism: Torreya grandis (assembly GCA_037957365.1). Taxonomy (NCBI): domain Eukaryota; kingdom Viridiplantae; phylum Streptophyta; class Pinopsida; order Cupressales; family Taxaceae; genus Torreya; species Torreya grandis. The sequence continues at coordinate 267,216 of JARHVA010009093.1, read as the reverse complement.
TTAATTATTTAAGAAACTTGGGTAAGCAAGAGAGAATAAGTGCATAAGGTGAGGATTTTACAACAACTATGAAATAATTGCATGAGAAGGTAAAGTAACAACTAGAGAAAAGTACAAGTATAAGAAAAGTGTTGATTTTAAAATAAAATAAGATCATTTTAAATTAGGTGATTTATATCTTGCTCATGTTAAGAAAGAAATATTTCTTAAAGGGGAATATAACAAGTTGAAAATGAAGAAGATTGGACCTTGTAAGGTTTTAAGAATTTTGTTTTGCTAACCCTTATGAAATGGAGACTCTAATTGATATTGGAATCTCACCCATTTTCAATGTAACAAACATATATCCTTTCATAGAAGAGGATAACTCATAGAAAACACCTAAAACTAAATATGATCAGACCATCCATTGGGAATAACAACTACTAAAGGTACAACTAGATCAACATGAAGTTGTTGATCCTTCTAAATGAACCACAGGTGCTCTTAGTGTTTAAAAAACACTTTTCATTTTAGAATTCTAGGAATCCTAGGCATGAGTTGTAGGTTTTGGCAATATAATTGCCTGTGGTGAAATAGTAGTAGAGCAAGATGAAAAATTTTCCACAAATTTATATTAATTAGTGGTTTGGAGCCATCATGGTAGTAAATCTTTGTAGAGTATGAAATATATTATACTATTAATGGTTAATTGTGATCAAAGTTCTAAGCTAAAAATAATCTAAATGGATATTTACAATGAGATCTAAACTGGATTGAATTAGTTAAAAAGTGAGAAAAAGGGAGGGTAAGGCAAAAAAAAGGTGATTTTTGATCTTAACCTCAAACATCATGAGAAAGTTTAAATTACCCTAAGTATATAATGCAAAGTAACATAAGCTCAAATCTCACTACACACTAGGCGAACCTCTAAGGATAATATGAAAGAACACAGGTAAGAATTGAATTTACTTTAAAGCTTTAATACCACACTAAAATAGCATATGCACATTCTAATGCAAATATAATAAAATGAATCAAATTAAAGATCCTTTAACTAATCTAGAATTAGAATAAATTAGCAGCCCTATAATCAAAGATGCAGCTTAAAATTTAAATAAACTATTCAAATTTAAGACAAAGAACCAATAATTGAGAGAAAAATCCATATAAAATTTAACAAAGAAAAATATGGACCAACTTCAAAGTATTCGTTGCTTGTATTAATTCTCCAAAAGTATACAAATTTTTGCTCAAAATTCTCTCTCTTTACAATAAAAAAATCTCCATTTATATAATGTTTTTTTGTAAACAAATCCTCCATTTTCTTATCCTAGGACTCATTGTGCTACTGAAGTCAAGTGGAGCTCCACGTCTTCCTGGTAAAACATCTTTTCCCACTATCATGGTAATGAATTTAGATTAAATTACTCACTAGTAAATTACATTGATTTCTAGATTGAATTATGCTCACTCCAAAGGAAGTTCAAGTTCTCTGGCTTGATTCAAGGTGATCAGAGGGTCAAACTACGGCTCATTCATGTCTCAAATTTGATTGAGACCTTTTATTTTATACATTTTCCCTTTCAATCTCATGAAATATTTTTTTTATCACTTTGTACACTCATGGCATCTATCTAGAAACTTTCACAAAAAATTGCATAATTTTTTTATAAGAACTAGCTCTTATCCTTTGAAAAATCTATCTTCTTCTTCATGCCATCAGATCATTGTTCACAAATCAATGTGGGTGATTGATTTTGATCCTAAGATTTCAACATCATTGGCTAGTTTTGGTATTGAACTCCATTGTTGTTGCACTTGGCACCTTCTCAAGCCTTCTGGTCTATGTTCCTTGCATCAATCATAGAATGAGTGAGATTATTTCGTGTGTTGAGTTCATGGGCATCTTAGGTTTCATTAAAAATTCTTCAATATTTGGGCTTCATTTGATAATCCTCTCATAAACAAGCATAGATGGTTGATCATGATCCAAATGGATTTATATGATTAATCTGATGGATCAAATGCATTAGATTCATTGGGTCTTTTATTCCATCCAATGAAGCATGGGCTATTGATCCTATGAGGTGCATGAGCTTTAGTTAGACTATGGTCATAAAAAGGAACTTAGGTTAAAATGGTTTTAGATAAGTCTATTTCATGTTAATAAACATGCCTTAAACTTATGTTAAATTATTTTATGCTAAATTTTAAAGCATAATATCAAGTAACCCATTAAATGATATAAAATACATCCAGCTGCCTAGAAAAAATGTTTGAAGATCTTGAATTTGATGGCCTCATGAATGTCATTGACATATTTGTGTATGTCAAATGACATTTATTATAATGTAAAAGTTAATCTCATGAATTTTTTTAGGTTTGGTGGGCTTAAAGTTGACAATCACATAGACGTCAATGATGGCCTTGTGGATGCCAAATGATGGTCACATGAACTTAAAATTTAAAATCATAAAATTCACGTATTTCATTGATATCAAATTCAATTTAATCCATTCAATCAATATCCATGATGAAGTAAGAGCCATCCCATTAAGATCTGAGTGATTACACACTATTGGTTTGGGATCAAGTCCAAATGTAGTAATACCATGTGTCACCTCTGTAGGGCTCCTGGGTTTTGACTCTGGTGACCCTAGGGAAAGACCCACAAGCCATTGATTTTTACTTGAGTTCTAGAGCTGGTGACATTTGTCACCTCTACAATACTTCCTTTGGGCTTTAACATTCCAACCTCATATTCACTTTGTTGGATCAATATATATGATGAAGCATGGATCATTGATCAAGATCTGATTAGTTACACACCATTGGTTCAATTTAATGTGCAAGAAAATGGTACTTTAAATTTTTCAAAGGATAATGTCAGAGGGAAAGTGTCTATTTTTAAACTGTTGAAGGGTACTCCACACAAAGCCTAAAAGGCACTTTCAATAAACTGAAGGGCACTTTACAAGTTCCTAAGGATCATTATTTTGAGGAAATTGTCTCAAATAAAAGGTCTGACACATTTCCCTCGAAGACCAAATTTTTTTAGACAAAATATTCAAAATAAATCCTGAACAAAAATCATGAAGGATAATTACCTTAAACAAAAGGTATGAAGGAAGACTTGGCCTAAACATAAAGTTTGAAGGATATGTTTTGAGGGCTCAAAGGAAAATTTATAAAACTTGAAGGGTATGCACCCTTCATAAAAATCACAAAGGATAAGATTCAATAAAAATGCTTAAGAGAAAAGTCTAAAATCACTTGGACAAAGGATTTTAAACATAAATCTTGAAGGGTAATTCCTTTGGGACAAAGTTCCAAAGAAAAAACCAAAAATACATGTCCAAAAGGTAGAAACATATAACAAAAGGACCTTATGAATAATAAATTTAATCCTTATTTAAAATAAAGGGGAAAAAGGGGGGCAAAATATAAAAGATACCAAACATAATTTTTAGGCTAAGGTTTGGTCATGTTGAGAAACACAAGCAACCTTTAACATAAAAATTAGGCTTAAATATAAAGTAAGTTTAAAATGTTCCCACCAAATGTGTTCCCACTAAATTTGAATTTGAATCAAGGGCCCAAGTTAGGATTTTATGAAAGAGGGCTTTCAGAACATGAACTTAGTCTCTATCTTCAACAAACCAAAGTTAGCAAAAGTCTGCATGAAGATAAACTGTGAGAATCCAAGCTTGGTCCTTTCATGAGGATTCCATGAAGCCTACACTCTAAGACCTAAAGGGAAACATTAGGTAATCTTAAAACAATAGAACCATGAACAACATATATCACCTTTATTAGAGTGGATGATCTTTAAATTCTAATAAAATTCAAACATGCCATGTTTTTAGTGTTAAGGTTCAAAGTATGTCAAGGGTCCCAATTTTTAAAAATTAGGGTATGTTGACCTCAAAAAATGGCAAATTTCAGGGGAAACATAGTAATATGTTACAATTCATAGACCCTAGTTTAGACTAATAATTAAGATACTCATTCCATTTGATCATACACCATCATTAAGATTAGTTCATGGTTACAAAAAATATTACATATGCAAAATTAGTATCAAACATCAAAACTTAGTCTTGTTGTGTGTCTTTAGATTCCACTTACTATTTGCCATGGGATTTAGGAGTCAAATTATAGGTTTCATGCCTTTGACCATCAACATTGAATTAGAGCATGTTTAGATATTCATTAAAAATTATTCTTTTAGTTCAGGGAAGGCTTCGGCATTACTCTATTTCTAGCCAGGCATCCATAGACCCAATATAGATGCCTTTGGATCCATTCACAACATTGATCCACTACCATCTAGGCATCCATAACCCTGGTGGAGATTACCAAAATCACTTTTTCCTAAAAATCTTTTGATTTTGTAATAAGTTCTTCTTTTTTGTATTTTAGGATCTTTTAGGCTTTCCAACAAAGGTTGGGAACCAAGATAACTAGGTTTAAGGATTTGGTCAAGTGTTTGATATTTAGGTAATCACTTATGGTTGTAACCTTTGTTCCAAGCAAGGATGTTTATTAAGTGCAAGCTTGACTATAACTTAATAATTTAAACTTTCATCCCACGTGTATATTTTCTATTAAAACTAAGTTTAGATAATAAAAAAATTCAAATTCTCATGAAACTTTTAGCTTATCTATTAGTCTCTATAGTTTCTCTAATTTACAACACCAACCTAGTACCTCAAACCATGATCAACATATGTATAAGATGCATACCTAAATTTTTAAAATTTTAGAATTTCAAGAAAATAAAATAAGCTTGGAGCTGAGGAATATCCTAGAAGGGACTTATTGGAAGCAAAGAATAAAGGAAATATAACAAACACACAACATAAATCAAATAAAGTAGGAGGCAAAGAGAAAACAAACAAAGTAGGAAGCAAAGGGAAAGTAAACAAATATGTAAAAACAAAGAGATAGGAAAGGAAAGGTAGAAGGAAACTAAACTAGCCTACCTACTCTACTTCTAACAAGTCTTATAGATTTACTCCATGAAGACCTGAGGTAGAGTATTAGTAAAGTAATGCTTGAGATGTTTCCCATTGGTTGGCAATGTTAATTATACTCCTTGAAGGTCTCTTAACTTAAAGATGTTTTTTCCAAGTGTTTTCATAATTTGTAAGGGGCCAATCCATATAGGTGTGAATTTACCATGCTTTCCCTTGAGATTAGATGCTTTGGCCCAAAGGAGGATCAAGTCTCCTTTCCTGAACACCTTCACTTTTGACTTTTGTCAAACCACCTCTTCACTATGGTTTGGTGCCTACTAAATTTAGCAAAAGTTTCTTTTCATGTATCCTCCATTTGGATGATGTCTAGAAATCCTAAATTTGTAATATCCTGGCTTTATTGTATATATTCTTCCATGAATTTGAATGTAGGTAACCTGAGAGTAATATGGAAGATGGGTTCCTAGCCATACACCAACAAAAATGGTGATACTTTAAAGGCTTTCTTGGTCTTTATCCTAGCTTCCCATAAAGTGTATTTTAGAATCTTAGGATAGGTATTGGGCTTGTCTATAGTAGACTTCTTGATTTATTTCATTAAGTTCTTATTTGTAGATTCAAACACGCCATTTCCTTAGGAATAATGGTTGGATGAGAATTTGAGACAAATGCCATTATTATACGTCCATTCTATCATTTATATAAAAATGAATGCATACCCATTATCACACAACAAAGAGATTGGGGTCCCAAATTTGGTACATATGTTTTCCTCCAAGAAACTAATCACTTGTTTAGTCCTGCATTATTTGGTGGCTATAGCTTCATTTCACCTTGTGCAGTAATCAATGACAATCAAGACATACTTGTGACCTTTAGATGAATTGGGGCTGATCACCCCTAAAAATTATAACTCCCATTATGTAAAGGGTTTATCAACCATCACTGGTTGTAAAGGCATAACAACCTAAACCTAAACACTAAAACCTAAACCTTATATGCTATACCCTAAGGCCTAAACCTTAAACCCTAATCCCTAAATCATAAACCTTGAACCCTAATTCCTAAATCATAAACACTAAATCAATTGATTTATCCCTAATTAACATCCTTTAGAGTAATAATTTTTTCATAGGGCCTAATTTATCCCAAATTGCATCACTTATTTCCCAAATTGACTAATTGGCTCAACCTATGATGACATTGTGGATAATTGTGCCCAAAATCACATTTTAAAATCACAAATAAGTTCTATGAGCTCAAATTAGCCCTAATTATTATTCATGATTGGACCCTATAACCTAAACCATATACCTTAAACCCTAAACCCTAAATCATAAAATATTTAAACCCTAAACTAATCTTTTATCTCAAATTAACATCATTTAGACTAATAATTAGGTTTGCATGGCTCACTTTAGCCAAATCACATCATTAATTACCCTAATTGACTAATGTTTAGATTTATCAAAATATAGGCTAAATATTCATGATCTATAAAATTAAATAAGTGATACATGTGTTTTCTCTATGGGATTATTATTATAAATGTACCCATAACTTGAAATCATGTTTTGTATGCATTTGTGCATTAACTGGTTCATGTGTGCATTAGGGACTCATCAATGCATTTCTCCCAAAGTGTATGCCTTAAGGGGTGTAAAGGGAATGGGGTGGAATTGACTTATGGTACTTTTTGAGAGATATTCTCATAATTTTATATCAAACCTACATCCCTTCATGAATCCTTCATACCTCCTATGATGTCTCCTTGAAATATTGAAACCTTAAAACCATGGAATTTGACTAAGACTGAAATATGATAGGATCCTCCAAAACTTAGAATTTACATTATAGCTCCTAGAGGCTTGAAACCACTCTCAAACATCATGAAAGTATATAAATAAAATATATCTTAAAGTATATTATATTATATGTCCCTATATAAATGTAAAATTATACTGAAATGTTTATTTTATTTATATACTATGCATGCCAATATAATAGTAAACTATTTTGAGTATGTGATTTTATAACAACAATACCACATGCATAATTTTAAAGACTAAAACCAAGTAAATTTTTTTTATAACTAATATTAAAATATTTTATATACCTAATAATTCCATGTATGCATTAAATCTATATATGTAGTTCTACTATTTGACATTTCAAACACATGCTCAAGGCTTAGAAATGGCTCAGATTATTGAGCTTGAGATATGGACTTGAAAACACACAATCGAATGTGTTTTTTGACTGAAAACAACAAAATTCAACTTCAACCATACTAAACATTAAATTTTATCAAAAAAATTCTTTAAAATATGACAACAACATTTACAACACTCTCATCTTTCTATATATATATATATTTTTTATATTTTATTGCTTTAAGGTTGTTATCTATATTTATTTCCAAGTACATATTTTTATAATGCTATATCCTAGAACTATACATGTTCATATTTCTTTATGTATCTTTTGATTCATTGATTCAAATAAAAATAATTATATGGGTGAAAACTATACCTAATTTTATACACATTCAAAATAAATATAATTTTTGATTTTTTTAGATAGTTAAGGGGACACAAGATTAGTTATACATTACTGATCATATTTTAGGGTCTATTGACTTGTGAAATTAGTAAAATAAATGATTTTTCATTAATTAATTTTTAAAAATTATAGATTACAATTTAGATTGTTTTATCCTACTTTCCACCAAAGGGTTTAAAAAAAACTAAATGACGCTCAAAAAATTATGGGCCACATGAAAATCTATCTACTCTGATTTTTATAAAATACGATACTACCTCTTCAAATTTTTGATGTTTGACCTAATTATACTTGACAATTTTTAAAAATAATTAGTAGTTTAGAAACTAGACCAAAACGCTTACTATTCATGTTCCTATGACATATTCAAATTTTGAGTTTAGGTGTCTTGAATAATACATACAAGTTGATGTTTCTTATTTTTTAGAAAAAACATGTCAACTTAAGACCTCCACCTTTATCCCACCCAATTCCATGTACTTACCCTTATATTTGGTCAAATAATTATACATCATGATTTAATAATGCACATATGGTTTAATAGTTGGGTAGGATGCATGTTATCATTGCATTGAACATATTTGGAGTTTCACTAAGGTTGTCCATGGAAAAAGGGAGAACGATGATGTTGGAACATGTGTAAAAATAAATTTTGTAAGAGAGGATTTGAATTTTGAATATGGCATTTTTTTAACTAATGAAAAAACCATTACTGAGTGATGTAACAAAAAAATGGGCCATAGTGGTCAAAAAAATTCTAGTGTTTGTAGACATTTCATGTTGATGGAGGAAGAAAAACTATCAAAGTATGAGGATTGTATGAATGTAACATGATCAAGTGATCTCCACTCATTTTGTACCTCAAATTCAAGTTTTTAGACTATTCATCTGAGGCACTTGGCCTATTTTTATTTGGGATGACTATGAGTCACAAGATTGGGTGGATGAGTGGAGTTATAGGCCTTTAATTCTAATCGATAAATATAAGGTTGCACCAACATTACAACTTACATATATGACATCATCACATGAATTTGACCATGTATCCTATCTAATGTAAATAGGTAAAATATTAATGACTATATACTAAATTCTCATTATCTATTGATATTGTTATTGTTATTAAAATTTTGTTTTATTTTATGATGCAGGACATGTTTTTACAGTTAATATGATGAGGACAATAAAGAGAGAACAAATTAATATTTATGTTGGTATTTAGAGGGAATAACAAATTGAATTTTCTAGTCATACATGGGGGAAACATTAATTATCCCAATGGGTATGTGGTAGTTATTGGAATTTGGCTTCGATAGTATCTTATCAAAAAAATAGATGTATGGTTGTTTAAAGAATATGAAATGCACAGGAATATAATTCATTATTCTTGGTTCTTGAATCAAATATTCACTTTCTCAAATATCATGGGAAGCTATTAAAAAATAATCTATGGAAGGTTCATGAGTCTAACCATGAAGCAATTCTTACTAGTATCAAGATTAGAACATATCCTAGTGGTTTGTTGGATTGAAATTTTAATATTTATTGAGTTATCAAATATATGTATTTAATTTTACAAAATTTTATTGATTTTTTAGTTAGTTCATTTTAATTTTAATTTTAATTACTTACTAACATATTTTTTTTAGTTTAGAGGTTCCAAATAATCTTCTACCTTCACACATTTAGCACTATTAGTAAATAATTTCATAATATTGAAGCTAAGAGAAAGTTGGTACAAGTATTATAGAAATCCATACCATCTTAAGGCTAGAATAGGTACTCCATCTCCTAAACTAATGTATTTATAGGTCATGGTCATGAGAGCATGTATGATTTACCTATTCAAACGTGTTTGGAGTGATGTATTTTTAAAGGGAGGTCTCAGAAGCATAAATGTGAGATGGATTTGCCTATCTTGAAAACATAAAAGATGCATTTAAGCATTGATTACTATGTCATATGCCATGTATTCATATGAGGTGAAATTATATGGATTCTACATGCATGTGATGGTTATTTTGGTTCATGAAAAAACTTATGGTTTTCATTTTATGTGTGTCTAAAGTTAACCTATAAAACTATATTTTTTTGCATATTAGGAAGGGAATTATTGAGACCATAAAGGGTACCCTATCTATTCATTAGGCATTATCAGAGGCTAATAACTTGGCCATAAATGTTATTCATGGC